>JAVXUP010002009.1:0-167925 GCA_033070095.1 Escallonia herrerae | reverse complement strand
ATATATATATGTATATATATATGGGGGCCGATCCACATCTACCGGTGGGAAAATAACAATTTTCCCACCGAACCGCAGGTAACAGCAGCGGTTGGAAAAATTGCGTACGAACGATGCATTAATGGCAAAAAAGGAACGAGGAAATGGTGAGAAAATGGCGAAAAATGTGAGAAATTGGTGAGAAATTGGAAAAAGGACACCAACCGCATAAAGAAGCAGCGGTTGGCATTAATTTCCCCTGCCACGTGTCGTCCCCCACGCCTGCCACGTGGCCCAACCCCATGGCCCCTGCCACGTGTCGTCTCCCCTTCCTGCCACGTGGCCCAACCGCATGAAAAACCCGCGGTTGGGGGAGTGGCCCTGCCACGTGTCGTCTCCCCTCCCTGCCACGTGGCCCAACCGCATGAACAACCCGCGGTTGGGGGAGTGGCCCTGCCACGTGTCGTCTCCCCTCCCTGCCACGTGGCCCAACCGCATGAACAATCCGCGGTTGGGCGATGGCCCTGCCACGTGTCGTCCCCCTCCCTGCCACGTGGCCCAACCGCATGAACAACCCGCGGTTGGGGAGATGGCCCTGCCACGTGGCGTCTCTTCCTCCCTGCCACGTGGCAACCGCATGAACAACCCGCGGTTGGGGGAGATGGCCCTGCCACGTGGCATCCTTCCCCCCTGCCACGTGGCCCAACCGCATGAACAACCCGCGGTTGGGGGAGATGGCCCTGCCACGTGTCGTCCCCCTCCCCCCATGATGCCCCACGTGGTGTCCTTCTGCCAAAATTTTTTTTTTGCCGCAGCCTTTGACTGTCGATCACGGGTTTTTTTTTTCCTGTCTTTTTCTTCTCTCTTCCTCACTTTTTTCTTTTTCTTCTCTCTTCCTCACTTTTCTCTCTTTATAATCCCCTCCCCCGAACCCTTCTTCTGCACTCTATCATATTTACCAACTTCCTTCGTACTTCATATCTCACCTACATAATCTCCACAACAATACAAACCAAAAAATTTTACGCTAGAAGATCGGTGGATAACCGCTAGAAGATCGGTAGATTTTTCTTTAAATACATCAAGTCAAAACAAGTAAGTATTTTGAATTTCCTTATAATTCAATGTTAGGTTTATACAAATCAGCGTATTACATTTATAGATTCCAAAATAGCGATTTTTTAGGGCGCCAAATATAGACAGTTTTTCACGAATTTATAAAAAATTTCTAGAGCTAGATTTTGCCAAAGTACAAAAAAGAGACCCTAGTTATTCTTAAAGGATCTGTCTCAGGTAAAAATTTCAGATTTTTCCAAAGACTGGAAAGGGGTTAACTGATACGGGGAACCTTGTAACTCTGCAGTGTATTTTAAAATATCAAGCTAGCGCGATTTCGCGCGAAAATTTTATGAGAACCCTAGGATGTTGGGAAGTTCCATTCCCCAGGAATTCGGGCCATTCCGAAGCCGTTACCTATTTTTTTGGCCGAACGGCCCTTTAAGCGCTTGATCCGGACACCGGTTCGGAATTTTTGGGCGAAACCTCCGTAAAATACTTTTTAGGTCAAGAATGAATTCAGGGAAGCCTAAAATAGCATTTCGAAGCACTTTTGATATTTTTCGATGCCAGGGGGCATTTGGTAATTCGCCGCCCCGAGAGGGGTATTTCGGTAATTTTACAGTGCTAAGTTTTTCGACGGACTTTTTAGTCCAGAAATGTAATTACAAAACCTGAAATGTTGTTTTGAAGCTGATTTGGCGCGCGTAGGGGTGATAATGAATCCCCGGGGGCATTTCGATAATTTGTCGCTCAGCGAGGGTATTTTGGTAACTGAACGTTGTAACACAACTGGAGGAAATAATTTTCAACACTATGTGTATTCCTAGGGTGTAACACTATGTGTGTTTAATGTGAATACGAAACGTAATTGTCGCTAAAGGTGAAAACTTAATTAGACAGTTTTTTCACGAATTTATAAAAAATAGCTAGAGCCAGATTTTGCCAAAGTACGAAACAGAGACCCTAGTTATTTTCAAAAGATCTGTATCAGGTAAAAATTTCAGATTTTTCCAAAGACTGGAAAGGGGTTAACTGATACGCGCAACCTTGTAACTTTGCAGTGTAATTTAAAATATCAAGCCAGCGCGATTTCGCGCGAAACTTTTATGAGAACCCTAAGGTGTTGGGAAGTTCCATTCCCCAGGAATTCGGGCCATTCCGAAGCCGTTAGCTATTTTTTGGCCGAACGGGCTTTTAAGCGCTCGATCCGGACACCGGTTCGCGATATTTAGGCGAAAAATCCGTAAAATACTTTTTAGATCAAGAATGAACTCAGGAAGCTTTAAAATAGCTTTTTAAAGCACTTTTGATATTTTCTCATGCCAGGGGGCATTTTGGTAATTTGCCACCCCGCGAGGGGTGTTTTGGTAATTTTCCTGAAAAAGTTTTTCAGTCCACCTGAAAAGTTATTTTAAAGAGTGAATTCAGGAAGCTTAAAATCCCGTTTCAAAGCACTTTTCAGATTTTATGATGCCAGGGGGCATTTTGGTAATTCGCATCCCCGATAGGGGTATTTTCGTAATTTTGCAGCGTTAAGTTTTTGAAAGGACTTCTTAGTCGAGAAATGTAAGCAAAGCACCTGAAAGGTTTTTTTGAAGCTGATTTGGGGCGTTAGGGTGATAATGACCCTCGGGGCATTTCGGTAATTTGCCTTTGCTAATTTTACATTATACAAAATTTCCAACAATTACGTTTAAATAAATTTTATTCTTCTTTTATTTAATTCTATGACTTGTTGAGAATGATATAATTTTTATTTTTTAGATTTCAGTATAAATATGGATGCAACTGGAGGAAATAATTTTTGTGAAGGTTCTGATCCACCTTACGTTGGTCAAGTTTTTCAAACACTGGACGAAGTTGAAGCATACTATAGAGCATATTCGAAAACGATAGGTTTCGGTATTAGAACTAAGACGACCAGAAAACGGGCGAATACAGATCAAATTTGTGCAAGACTATTTGAGTGTCATAGAGGAGCACCGCATGTACCCCCGGTCGTTCGGATCAGTGACGAAGGGACAACAAGACAAAGAAAACGGGACACATTTCCGGGTACCGGCTGCAAGGCCCATGTGTATGCAGTACACCGAAAAAATGAAAACCATTGGGTTGTGACAGGAGTGGAGTTGAGCCATAATCATCAGTTGATGACCCCTAGTAAGATTGGTCAAATTCATCAACACCGAGAAATAAGCGCGGCACACAGACAACTGATTTTTACAATGGCCGAGGCTAAAATTCCACCTTCTAAGATGATGGGGGTTTTCTCAAGCCAGGCTGGGGGGATTGACAAGTTGAGTTTCAACGAAGTTGACCTTCGAAATGAACTTCGTGCTCAGAGGAGAGAGTCTTTCGGTAAGAGTGATTCTCAAACTACACTTGATCTCTTCAGGTGCCTTCAGAGTGAGAATTCTGGATTTTTCTACAGTCTCCAACTGGATGAGGAGAACCGCATTAGTACTATATTTTGGGCGGACCCCCGTTCTAGAGCTGCTTACCAAAATTTTGGGGATGTTGTGACGTTTGACACCACATACCGCACCAATAAGTACTCTATGCCTTTTGCTCCGTTCACCGGGGTGAACCACCACTATCAGTCAATCTCGTTTGGCTTTGCCCTGCTTAGGGATGAGACGGAGGAGTCATTTACGTGGTTATTTGAAACGTGGCTTCAAGCAATGTATCATATTCCTCCAAAGACCATCATCACCGACCAAGATCTGGCAATGAAAAATGCAATCGCTAAGGTCCTTCCAGATACTCACCATGGCCTGTGCACATGGCACATAAGCAACAAATATCCCGAACGGCTTCACAATGTATATGCAAACCATCCGTCATTCAAGACTGACTTTAATACATGTGTGAAGAAATCGTTGACGGTAGACGTGTTCGAGGAGAGGTGGGCCACGTTAATGGATACTTACTATTTGCACAATCATGAATGGTTACAATCGTTGTATGAGATCAAGACACAGTGGGTCGGTGCCTACACCAAGAAGTTTTTTGCAGCCGGAATGACTACGACCTCGAGAAGCGAAGCTATGAATTCATTCTTTGATGGGTACGTAGGCCAGTCTTCAAGTATAGCGGAGTTCGTACTAGAGATGCAGAAAGCCGTTGACAGGCAATTGTACCGTGAGAGAGAAGCCGACGCGGCTACAGTTTGCAAAGAAAGAGCTATACTAGTTTATTCACCTTTAGAGGCTCATGCGGCTCAAGTCTATACCAAGGAAATGTTTCGACAGTTTCAAGAGGAACTACTAAAGTCGAATCAATATGGCATGACAAAGTTGCACGAGTATTCCACCAGAGATATCAAGGTTTATGCTTTGACAAATGTGACGAATTTCGCCAATCCGTGCTCTTCGTCGGCTCCGAGGAACAGACGACATTTTACCGTAGCAGTTTGTAAGGACACCGGGTTGGTTAATTGCAACTGTCAACTGTTTGAGCATAAAGGTATACTTTGTCGACACGCGTTGAGGGTTTTGAGCGCCAAGAATGCTAGTGAAATCCCTCCACAGTATATCTTGGAACGGTGGACGAAGGAAGCCAATAGAGTCCACGGTCACATTCCTTACGTGCCCAATGTTTCAGTTGATTTCGAGCAATCTGAGTCGCTGCGATATAATCACCTTTGTAACATCATGCACGGTTTATCAATGGATGCAGCGTCAACATTTGATGGGTACAGGTATCAAGTTGAAGCAGCCGCACGGGATAAGGCTAAGCATGCACAGTTTAGGATGGCATTACCAGAAACTGTGGACACTCCGACTACTCGGACGACTCCAGCCGGTAGATTCAATCGAGCCAAACAGCCAGTCATTGACGGCACTGACCTACAAGGTGAGGAGGACGACATTTTTGATCCAATTATTTCTCAAACAAAAGGGCGAAAACGAGCAATACGCATGAAGAATCCGATTGAAGAAGCAACGGGTCAAAAAAAATTACGAAAGTGTGCGTTGTGTAATAAGATGACTGATCATGACAAGAGAAACCATTATAAAGTGTTAGGTATCGAACCTGGCAGTATGGTCGAGGAGGACGATGATGAGGAAGAGTGTTAGGGTTAATGTTTCAGTTGTATAAATTGAACTTTTATAATGTTTAAATTTGTGATTTGGTTTGTGGAATCTTTAATTTGTGATTTGGTTTGTGGATTATTGATATTTTTGGTAACTCCGTTTTCGGGCACACTTTAGGGCCCAATTGATAGCTTCCGAAAAAAGTTGTAATTTTTTTTGTCACTTTTTTTTTGCTCATTGCACCTCAGGCACGCTAGTTAGCCCATTTGTAAGAATTTCGGCGAAAAACGAGACACATTATTTTTTGGGTTTTCCTAGGAAGGGCCTATTCGGGCACACTTTAGGGCCCAATTGATAGCTTCCGAAAAAAGTTGTAATTTTTTTTGTCACTTTTTTTCGCTCATTGCACCTCAGGCACGCTAGTTAGCCCATTTGTAAGAATTTCGGCGAAAAACGAGACACATTATTTTTTGGGTTTTCCTAGGAAGGGCCTATTCGGGCACACTTTAGGGCCCAATTGATAGCTTCCGAAAAAAGTTGTAATTTTTTTTGTCACTTTTTTTTCGCTCATTGCACCTCAGGCACGCTAGTTAGCCCATTTGTAAGAATTTCGGCGAAAAACGAGACACATTATTTTTTGGGTTTTCCTAGGAAGGGCCTATTCGGGCACACTTTAGGGCCTAATTTTTTTGTCACTCTACACATCCGCTCTTTTAGAAAATTCACGCTACACACATCAACCACTCCACAGCGGACTCCTTACAGCCTCAACAACCACGAGGGTCTGGGCCGATAAGATGCGCCCTAGCGGAGAGGTGACGAAACGCTATAAACCGAGTTCCCATCAAAGCGGGGGATACTGAAGCCCGCAATGACCGTGTAATTTTTTCGAATGCGTCATATGAAAGGTATATTCGCGCACATTTTAGCGCCAAATTCATAGCATGCGAAAAATTATGTACATTTCTTTTTGGTACAGTTTTTTGTAACATCACAGCAGCTAGCCACGCACGTCAGGATAATGGTAATGAAGGCGTCTAGCTTCATTCTTTTTCAGCTCCCAGGCTATCCTATACCTAAACGTCAAGGCATCCTTCCTAGTCCACGAGGAGTGTTTGAGCACTTCCGAGCGAGCAATGTAGTCCATGTACTTGAGGACGTAAATCCCGCAATCGTGACCGTTATATTGCTTTGGTCGGTCCTTTATCATCACGACCGTCCAAGGGTCCCCTGTGGCCGTTCGCACGCTAGCGAGAGGACAGTAGTCTGCATCCAACAATAAAAACGAGAATCAAGCCTATGAAACAAGAACAATATACTATGAGCCAAGGTCAAAAAATAAAAACTAACCACTAAAGTGATGTACTCGTTGTACATCTGTGCCAGCAGCTGTCCAGGCTCGTCCTCCCTTAGGCTATCGTATATGTGAACTGTTCTGAACGCTGGATGGAGAACTAATAGGAACCAGTGGTTTGCATGATGACAAGGTATCATGATAAGGTTCGCATCAGCAGCGGGACATTGATAGTCTGCGTTCATCATGCCTAACACGTTTTGACCTGGTTTCCACTTACTCCTGCCGCCCCCTCGCCTCCATTCTGTGAATTCTCTCACCGTTAATTCCACAAAATGAGTGGGATACATGTTAAGCTTCAAATATTCAGAACGGTTAAAATGTTGCTCTCTAATCCGGAGCAGTTCTATGTAAGCGTTCATGACAAAATTTGAAAGATCTGTCTCCGGCGCCAACGTTCTGATATCCTCATGACCTAGGAATGTCGCAAAGGGAAAGTCTGCTGAATTGACAGGCTCATGCCCGAAGTAGTGCCGGTCGATCCAACCCATCTTGTCCGGCCTCAATGGCTTCGTCGCTTGTCCTTTGTCCGACCGAAAGCTTGGGCGCGAGGCCTGGATTCCTACTTGGGGAACCTGACTCTGGGGCTGATAGTCGTACGCGTCAGGAGGAGGGCGATAGACGGCTCCCACACCTGACTCTGGGGCTGATAGTCGTACGCGTCAGGAGGAGGGCGACTAGACGGCTCCCCTTGGTAACCCCGGTACGCAAGACTAAAGTTTTGAACTTCAGTCTTGTACCTCTCAATGGACCTCTTGAGATTGTCAGGAGCCTGCGCGACAAACCAGTCAAACGACTCCAGCTGCTTGAACACCTCAATGCCCTGGTCAACCTAAAAAACATGCATAGAAAATATGGCTAATCATTTCAGGCATGGTCGATAAGGTGCGCAAATAAATTACCAAACAACACTAGCATGACTTACAATGGCCAATGCCCAGAACTGGTCATAGACCTCACGTGGCGCATACGATGTCTTCTTCACCTGGGAAGGGCGATTCACCCTCGTGCGCGTCACCCTGAGAAACCACTGTAAGTATTCCTCAGTACTAATGCCGTCGTGCTTCAGCGATACAAGGCTATCATACGTTTCTTGCCAGGTATTCCACTGTTGCACCTCGTCACCCAACAAAATCAAGGCATCAGCCACCTCGAAGTTCGGCCCTCGACCACCCCTGTATGGCCGCATGTCTACAGCGGGTTTTGGTATCCCTTGTGGACAGCCAGCTTGCTTCATAGCTCGATCGGGCATCTGAAACTCACATTCTTCGAAGTGAATGAGCGGCACCCGAACCAAACCTGCCAGCACGTACGACACCGGAAGTTGCCAACACCACTCATCCAACAGATGCATCACCTTTTCATATGGCTGCCACGTCACCTGGGATGCATCTAGTATCTCTAGTTCCCCCCGATAGAACTTTAGATGGTGGTGAGGGTCTACCCGTCTCCTCCTCCGGTTGGTCGTAGGCCCCCAGGCCCACACCCTAGGCCACGTCTCATCGGAATCTACCAACGGTTGTGGACGACCCATGGGTAGCCTCTCGTAAGACCAAACCTGTGAATGCAAACATTATATGGAATTAGTAATTAATCCCGAATATATTGACTAAGGATCCGACCAAGAAAATAAATGCTCATACCTGTAATAGAGTCAGGCAGGCGGCAATGGACTTGGCACCGTTTCTCGTAGCCTTATGCAGTGCTCGATATAGGTGCGCAAGGACAGCTGAACCCCACGAATACGAGTATACCTCCTCAAGATCCTCCAAGAACACCATATACTTCGGATGCACCGTGTTTTTCGAATGCGTCGGAAGTAATATAGCTCCAATAATATACAGAAGGAATGCCTTCGTATACGTCACGAAATCATGAGGAGTGTATTCATCCGGTAGCACGCCGTACTGCTCTCTCAGCCATTTAAGCTTGACGCCGTTTGTTGTAAGAGCTGCCCTTGGAATTCCCGGAAAATACTGCATAGCCATATTCGCTATGGATGCAGACGGCACGTTCAGAGTAACGGGTCTGCCGTGACATGGGATTCCAAGTATATATCCGACGTCCTCTAACGTAACAGTCATTTCACCAAACCGGAAGTGAAATGAGTTCGTCTCGCTTCCACCAAACCCGATGGCCTCTACACCCCCAACACCTCAAAACCGCTTTAAAATCAAGTTTTTAAATGTATTACGTCAATTATATACCAAATATATCAGGAAAAATTTTAAAGGGGGAAAGTTACCAAAACACCCGCTACTTATGCAAAATACCCCCTGGCAGTCATCGCCGGTGCGTCACAAGGTTCAGAACATCCGGAACAAAATAAGTTTTCGGGTGTCTCACACCCTTTCCTGAACTAAAAGTTATTTTAAGGTATGAATTTTAAGCTGGATCCTTTCTAGCAAATTAGCCCCCGATGAGCGGCAAATTACCGAAATACCCCTGGGGGTTCACTATCACCCCAACGCCCCCGAACCAGATTCAAAACAACATTTCATGTGGTTTACTTACATTTCTGGACTAAAAAGTCGTTTGAAAAACTTGGCGCGGGAAAATTACCAAAACACCTCTCGCGGGGTGGCAAATTACCAAAATGCCCCTGGCATCAAGAAAAATATCAAAGGTGCCTTAAAATGCTATTTTACGCTTCCTGAGTTAATTCTTGATCTAAAAAGTATTTTACGGATCTTTCGCGCAAAAATCGCGAACCGGTGTCCGGATCGAGAGCTTAAAGGCCAGTTCGGCCAAAAAAATAGCTAACGGCTTCGGAATGGCGCGAATTCCTGGGGAATGGAACATCCCAACATCCTAGGGTTCTCAAAAAAGTTTCGCGCAAAATTGCGCTAGCTTATTATTTTAAATTAGACTGCGAAGTTACACGGTTCCCCGTATCAGCTAGCCCCTTTACAGTCTTTGGAAAAATCTGAAATTTTTACCTGATACAGATCTTTTGAAAATACCTAGGGTCTCTGTTTTGCACTTTGGCAAAATCACGCTCTAGCTATTTTTTATAAATTCGTGAAAAAACTGTCTAATTAAGTTTTCACCCCTAGCGCCAATTACGCCCCCGAACCGTAAAATTACCAAAACACCCCTCGCGGGGTGGCAAATTACCAAAATGCCCCCTGGCATGAGAAAATATCAAAAGTGCTTTAAAAAGCTATTTTAAGCTTCCTGAGTTCATTCTTGATCTAAAAAGTATTTTACGGATTTTTCGCCTAAATATCGCGAACCGGTGTCCGGATCGAGCGCTTAAAAGCCCGTTCGGCCAAAAAAATAGCTAACGGCTTCGGAATGGCCCGAATTCCTGGGGAATGGAACTTCCCAACACCCTAGGGTTCTCATAAAAGTTTCGCGCGAAATCGCGCTGGCTTGATATTTTAAATTACACTGCAAAGTTACAAGGTTGCGCGTATCAGTTAACCCCTTTCCAGTCTTTGAAAAAATCTGAAATTTTTACCTGATACAGATCTTTTGAAAATAACTAGGGTCTCTGTTTCGTACTTTGGCAAAATCTAGCTCTAGCTATTTTTTATAAATTCGTGAAAAAACTGTCTAATTAAGTTTTCACCTTTAGCGACAATTACGTTTCGTATTCACATTAAACACACATAGTGTTACACCCTAGGAATACACATAGTGTTGAAAATTATTTCCTCCAGTTGTGTTACAACGTTCAGTTACCAAAATACCCTCGCTGAGCGACAAATTATCGAAATGCCCCCGGGGATTCATTATCACCCCTACGCGCGCCAAATCAGCTTCAAAACAACATTTCAGGTTTTGTAATTACATTTCTGGACTAAAAAGTCTGTCGAAAAACTTAGCACTGTAAAATTACCGAAATACCCCTCTCGGGGCGGCGAATTACCAAAATGCCCCCTGGCATCGAAAAATATCAAAAGAGGCTTTGAAATGCTATTTTAGGCTCCCTTAATTCATTCTTGACCTAAAAAGTATTTTACGGAGGTTTCGCCCAAAAATCCGGAACCGGTGTCCGGATCAAGCGCTTAAAGGGCCGTTCGGCCAAAAAAATAGGTAACGGCTTCGGAATGGCCCGAATTTCTGGGGAATGGAACTTCCCAACATCCTAGGGTTCTCATAAAATTTTCACGCGAAATCGCGCTAGCTTGATATTTTAAAATACACTGCAGAGTTACAAGGTTCCCAGTATCAGTTAACCCCTTTCCAGTCTTTGGAAAAATCTGAAATTTTTACCTGAGACAGATCCTTTAAGAATAACTAGGGTCTCTTTTTTGCACTTTGAAAAAATCTAGCTCTAGTATTTTTTATAAATTCGTGAAAAACTGTCTATATTTGGCGCCCTAAAAAATCGCTATTTTGGAATCTATAAATGTAATACGCTGATTTGTATAAACCTAACATTGAATTATAAGGAAATTCAAAATACTTACTTGTTGTGACTTGATGTATTTAAAGAAAAATCTACCGATCTTCTAGCGGTTATCCACCGATCTTCTAGCGTAAAATTTTTTGGTTTGTATTGTTGTGGAGATTATGTAGGTGAGATATGAAGTACGAAGGAAGTTGGTAAATATGATAGAGTGCAGAAGAAGGATTCGGGGGAGGGGATTATAAAGAGAGAAAAGTGAGGAAGAGAGAAGAAAAAAGACAGGAAAAAAAAAACCGTGATCGACAGTCAAAGGCTGCGGCAAAAAAAAAAAATTTGGCAGAAGGACACCACGTGGGGCATCATGGGGGGAGGGGGGACGACACGTGGCAGGGCCATCTCCCCCAACCGCGGGTTGTTCATGCGGTTGGGCCACGTGGCAGGGAGGGGAGACGACACGTGGCAGGGCCACTCCCCCAACCGCGGGTTGTTCATGCGGTTGGGCCACGTGGCAGGAAGGGGAGACGACACGTGGCAGGGGCCATGGTGTTGGGCCACGTGGCAGGCGTTGGGGACGACACGTGGCAGGGGAAATTAATGCCAACCGCTGCTTCTTTATGCGGTTGGTGTCCTTTTTCCAATTTCTCACCAATTTCTCACATTTTCTCGCCATTTTCTCACCATTTCCTCGTTCCTTTTTTGCCATTAATGCATCGTCCGTACGCAATTTTTCCAACCGCTGCTGTTACCTGCGGTTCGGTGGGAAAATTGTTATTTTCCCACCGGTAGATGTGGATCGACCCCCTATATATATATATGTATATATGTATATATATATATATATATATATATATATATATATATATATATATGTATATATGTATATATATATATATATATATATGTATATATATGTATATATGTATATATATATATATATATGTATATATATGTATATATGTATATATGTATATATGTATATATATATATATGTATATATATGTATATGTATATATATATGTATATATATATATATATATATATGTATATGTATATTTATATATATATATATATATATGTATATGTATATTTATATATATATATATATGTATATGTATATTTATATATATATATATATATGTATATGTATATTTATATATATATATATATGGAGGGAGCTGATTCATTGCTCGCTGGAACAAAATAGGATAAGTTGCCCGCGCAATCTAGCCATCCACGCGCAAGATGTGGACGGTCCAGATTTATTTTTTGCCCTTTTTTTTTCCACGAACATGTAGCGGACGGTATGATTGACAATCATTCCGTCCGTTACATTATATAGCGGACGACAAAATCTGACTCGTCCATCGGGCCAAATAAAAAGCCAGATCGCGCGGGCAACTTATCTCATTTTGTCCGCGCGAGCAATGGATCAGCTTACACACACACACACGCACGCATGCACCGTGAATCAAGTAATTTTGCACAGAACTACTAAAACTTAAAAAGATATCAATGCTAAGAACTTAATGTGTTCATATCTTAACAAACAAAGGTAAGACCTATAATTAAAAAGCCAAAACACAAAAGAAAAATAGGAGAGACATAAAGTCTCATCGTTAAGCCAACTATTCTTATATTCCACTTAGTCCCTCTTTTATGGCCACATATCTTTCTGGCTAAGGAATGCGATATCTTTTTTCCTGTTACCTGTAACACAGGAAAAAAACAGTAACTTATGGATTCTAAATAGTGTAAAAATTAGAGAAATTAACAAGAAGATAGAAATTTAAAGAAACTTCAAAATTAGTGACTTTGTTAAATCATTTGCATTTTAGTAAATTTTGGTCTCTTTTATTTTGGTAGATTATATCATAGTTTAAGAGTATATCATTACAATGACAGTTTCAGATATTCCATGTCTAGAAAACATCAAGTGTTACGTTATTCCATGTTTTGAGAAGATGAAGTAGATAAGCCAGTATCATGAAACAAAATATAAGAGTAATCGAACCAAGAATATGTGAATTAAAAAATATACAAATGTCTTTTATCAAAAAAATAAAATTAAGAGCTGTAAATTATTTAGCGAAGACTTTCACCATTAAAAACGTAGTGATAACTATTTACTTTAGAAAAGGCTTCTTTTATTTTCCTCCGAATCAATTCTACAAAAATTTTTGACAATCTATATAAGTAATAACTACCTAGTAAGAAACACTAATTTTTTTATAATTGAGATAGTACACCCACCACTGCCCACACTTCCCACCTCACTCGCCACATCCCCCAAAATCCCCTACACCGTCGCCCATCATCCTCCACATCCCCCTAAACTACCGCACAACTGCCTTCTCACCACGACCACTTACCCTGCCATCGCACCAGCCAGCCTGCCCATCCTTTCTACCACCGCACCAACCCTAACCCCAACCCCTAACTGCTCCATACCTAACCCATCCACTTCCACCGACTAATACACATTAACAGACACCCATCACACACGCACGCGCGCGCGCACACACACACACACACACACATAGCGCCACCTTAATCTACCAAACATCCACACACCCACCCACAAATCAACAGCCAAACACGCACATAAAAACACACACACACATGACCCACACACACCCACAAACACCCATATAGAAACAGACATCGTGGCAGCCACCCCCATCAACCCCAGCTACCCGTCTTAGTGCCCTTCAACCGCCGCACAACCCCACATCCCTACCACCCTTAGTCATCATCCACTTACCCATAGAGACACACACACATAACACAATTGTGATGATTGTTCGAGGCAATTTTCAATAGGTGGATGAGGATAATTAGTTTCGATTTGGTTTTGAAGCTTTTCCTTTTTTTTTCCTTTGGACTCAAAAGCACATTGTGAATTTTGCAAGTTCCTCCTTCAATTTTACAAGAATTACAGAGAAGAATTTAGGTTTCAATGCTTTGCAATTTTGCTTAAAAAAAGATAATTCAATATTCCTTAAGTAGCTTTTTGTCTTCATTTTCTTTGATCGTGTGCATATGCAACGATTTTTTAGAAATTCCATCCTATATTTATACATGTGAACAAACGGTGGTATGTTTTCTGATGGTGATGAAAGTGAGTGGTTATGGCAATGAGGTATGGCGTTGGAAGTGGTGCTAGCAATAGGGTAAGATGGTTTCGTTAGGAATTTGTGTGTGGGCGTAGATATATATTGTGACTTTGTGTGTGGGGGGGGTAGAGGTGTCAAATGGGCCGGGCTTGGGCCGGCCCAAGCCCATCGGGCCTCCAGCAAATTGGGCCGGGTCGGGCCTGGTTCTGGGGACATCTGGGCCCGGTCCAAGCCCAGGCCCTAGGCCCAACATTTAGGGCCGGGCTTGGGCCGGGCCCAGGCCCAAATTTTTTTTTTTTGGCATTTTCTTGTTATTCAAGGTAGGTTCGACGTGGCCTTCTTGAGGTGCACACTGAGGGTAATGCCTGTTAAGATGTCCATTACCACTACCAGATGAAAATAATTTAGCACAGTACTTACATCGAGCTTTTCGGATGCCGTCCACCGTAACGACATCAAAATGATTCCAACACTCGGCTTTTTTTCCCCTTGTGGACTTCTGGCTCATTACCGGAGGCATTGCTCGGCCCTTCTTCATCATGACTAGGCATAGGGTTAAGATTATGCCACGGAGTAGTAGCTTCGCCAACCGAGCTGCGTCCTTGACTATAATGCGGGGGGTCTTGATCAGGCGTGTATTCAAATTCTGGAATGTTTTGATTGAACTCCCAATTGGCTTGGGTATCTATCATACAGCCTGTACTCATTCGTCCAGGAACGAATGGTTGTGGTGGTGCTTGGATTGGTGTTTGTGATGGCCGTGGTGCTAGCGCTCGTGCTGGTGGTGGTGGTGGTGTTTGTGATGATGATGATGATGTTTTTCGTGATGATGATCCACGCTTCAGTTTCTTCAATAATCCAGCCATATTTGACGCTAAATAAAATTAGTAAGAGTAACTAAATACACAAGTATAAGTGCAGTAATTAGTAATTAGAAATAACAATTAAAAGAATTAAAGAGTAACAAATGAATCACTGAGGGTAATTCAAAATTGGAGAGAGTTAGTAATTAAAAAAAATTAGTAACAGTAATTGATAAATATAAAAATTCACTAATTACTAATTACTAGACAAAAGAATTAGAGAGTAACAAATTAATAAGAGGAGTGGTTAGTAATTAAAATTTAGCAAAAGTAGTAATTAGTAAACAAGAGTAATAATATGCAAGAGTACTAACTAGTAAATAAGAGTAGTAATTAGCGAGAGTAGCAAAGCTTGTAGAAATGTAGAATGTTTATATAAGAGAGAGTAAGAAGATTGGTGTGAAAAATTAGAGAGAAATGGTGTGAATTTATAGATTTTTTAAACTTCACAAAAGACCAAAATACCCTTAAAAACTATCTGTTTATAGTTGTTGGGGAGGGTAAGAGTGTAAAAACCTTAAAAGAGTTGAAAAAATAAACTTGAACCAAAATACCCCCCAAAGTAGCCTTTATTTTGCTGTTGGGGGGGTAAAAGTGGAATTTAGGGGGGAAAGGGGGAATAAAGTCGTTGGGGGGAAAATCAAATTTTCAAAAGTGAAGAGGGGGGCCAGAACCGGGCCGGGCCTGACCCGGGCCAAAACCGGGCTTTTTCGGGCAGGGCCTGGCCCGGGCTTTTTTCAGAAAAATTCAGGCCTGGCCCAGGCCCTAAGCCAAAAATGGCGGGGCCAGCACTGTTCATGTATGGGCCGGGCCGGGCTGGGCCGCGGGCTGCCCGGCCCATTTGACAACTCTATGGGGGGAGAACTTTGGGACCTGGTGTTGCAATGCCCGTGGTCAACTCAGGTGTTGCCACTAAAAGTTCAAAGGTAAGAAGAAGGAGGACTTTCGTGATTGAGACGTTAACATTTAGTAATGGCATATTGTGTAGGATGCGGGAAAAAAGGGCAGTTATTATTTGGAAGACAATAACCACAATTTTGGTCAATCTGCTTATGACAACTCATATTTTCTTTTAATAAAAAATCTAAAAAAATTGGATCAAGACTTTAACAACCTAAAAGCTTTCAATTGAACCCAGATACATATAGTATAGATGTGATAGAAAACAAAATTGAAAAAAATTGCAACATATATAGTTTAGATATATTAAGGTACAGTTTTCTTCAATTTTGTTTTCTATCACATTATGCCCCTATTAAAGCAAAAAAAAAATAAGTATGCCAATTTTAAGACTTGCAAGAAATGGTTAAATACACATTGACCTACTAATTCAATTTTTACATATTGGAGTCTAGGTGTTTATTTAAAAAATTAGTAAGTACATAAACCCTTGCTGTAACACACCACATCAGGGCTAAAGCGTCAACTCAATAGAAACTCTCTCAGGGCTAAAGCATCAAAACACCACATCACAGCCACATCCCCAATTGTATCAAGATTAATGACCCCCCAACCCACTGCACCACCACGACCCCCCCCCCCTCCCCTCATCCTATATCTAGCCACCTCAGCCACCACAGTCCTATAGTCCCAACGTTTAACCACCACAACTACAACACCAACGTCCCCCCGCCCCCTCCACACCACCATCACCTCCACATCTTCCTCACCCCATTCTTTGGAGCCATCCTAACCACCACATGCCCACCGCTTCAACCACCATAATACTCGTATCCTCATATAATACCCATATCTCTTACGCTGCTCACTAAATAGTAACTCTCTCGGAGCTAAAGCGTCAACACACCACATCATAGCCACGTCCCTACTGCATCATGATCGATTAGCTCGTTGCTCAACCATAACAAACCCCCTGAACTTAACCATCTGTATCTGTCCACCTCAGTGACCACAATCCTACTGTTTAATCAACAACCACAACACCCACGTCCCCCTTGTCACCCCACATCTTCCTCCCCTCGTTGTTTCTAGTCACCCTAACCACCACACGTCCATCAGTTTAACAACCATAATACATGTATCCCCCGTAATACCAACATCCCCCACCCCCTCCACTCCGCCACCGCCACCACCACCACATGTTACCAAGTTATTACCCAACCCCCTCCATACCACCACTACCACTACCCTTACCCCCACGTTGTTTCTGGCCACACCAACCACCAAATGCCACCATTTTAACATCACGACAATCCTTACAATAGCCCAACCCTTTTGCATTATCACCACCAGTTACCAATTGAACACCTCCTACCCCTGTGATTCTGGCTGCCTCAACCACCACACAGCCACAAATTCAACCATCATCACCAAAACACCCACATCCCCCCACCCTCTACTTACCACCACCATGCTACTCGTTATCAATTCAGCCACCCCTCCCCATTTAGACCACTATTTCCTTACAAAAACTCTAATTTACATTTCGGGCCACATCCCGCCCCATCACCACCATCATACACCACAGACTCATTGTTTCAGTCCACCCACTATGAGCCTATTTAATTTAGCATCCAATATCCTAATTATTTATAGTGTATAAAAGACTTGTAAACTATAATCTTTTAACTTTGATGGACAGCTGAGATATGGCAAATCTATGGTTGATCCCACTACACTCTCTATATGATTATCTATTTTTCTTGGAGCTAGGCTAGCATCATAAGTTTTTTTACTCTTTTGCCTCCTAGAGTAAAAGAAAAATACACAACTCTATTCCATCATTAAGAATAGAGAAGAGTAGTGAAGATCAATACCGAAGGGGATATGTTCGCTTCCGCATCTTGGCGTTCTTTCATCATTGTGATTAAAGCGCTTGGTAATTTGTAGCTTCCTTCGATTCCGGTGAGTTCGAAATCCTATTGTATTTATGTTTATGCTATTGTAAGATTTTAAAGGTCTTGTTTAAAATGTTGTAATGAATTAATCTAACATGTGATATCATAGTCACGTTTATATGAACATAGAACTTCTCAAGTTTTTGGGATTTGTTTTGAATTTACAGTTGAATGCAACGTGAAAAAGACAAAAAAAAAATTCCGGCTGAGTGGCCGCGTGGCTGTTGGATGGCCTTGGCCTTGAAGATTGGCCCAGCAAAAGGCCATGTGGCCGTTGGTGTAATGTTATTAGGCCTAGCACATATGGGCCAAAAGGCAGGTTGCCGTGTGGCCTGTTGGCCAGAAATTAAGCCTATTTTTGGCCATCAAACTGGCCTATTTTCGGCCAACAAATTGGGATGTTTCAGCCTTCAGGCCAGCGAATTGGGCCTGTTTCGGCTACTTAAAAGTGGGTCTGTAGCTGCTGAGTTAGGCTTCGGCCATTTTAAAAATTGGGTTTTTAGAAGGGCTTGTGTCTTTCAATTGAACCTTACAAAACGAAATTTACAAAGTCGCTTGATAGCATATCCCTATTGAATTGTTTATTTGATATGTTATTACTGATAACGTATATATTTTAATATTGATTTATGTTTTTGGGATACTAATGAATATAAAGTGAAAATATTATTATTTAAAACTCAAATATTAGTCTAAAATTACGAGATCATGCAAAAACATTATGATTTGTTTGGCATGTTTAGACTAATATAATGAAAGAAATTAGAAGTTTATTGTCTTTAATAAATTGAGATAATGATAAAACCACCTCATGTTACCCTTACTAATTAAAAAATATTAGTCGGCCCAACGGAATATTATATTTTGAATTTTTAAGCGGAAAGAAAGGAAATAATAAGTTGTGTGGGTCAAATTATTTTCTATCCAAATGTGATATAATTCGTGCTCACATTGCTTGTAATGATTCCCAAATTGCTAAGGGTAGAAAATCACTTGTATGTTAATAATCAACCCAACAGAAGGTTATAAAGTGATATGTTAAATTGTTCAAAGGAAAATGTTTTGTTTATTTACCTTTTCCATACAAATTATTGTTTATCCCTCAATTTATTTGATTATTTTAAATGATGAACTAACTATTTAGATCACGTATTTTAGTACCAACGTCCATAGTTATTGTTATTATTTAGCGTATAGTCCCGATACAATTATTGGCTTCTTTTCTCTACTGAATAATTAAGCGATACCAATTTTAAAAAACAAAAAGAGCAGATTAGCAATTTTCTTGAAGTATTGGATTTGGACTATGCTTCAGAGGTTGACGCTCCTACTACGCTTACAGCTGAAAGCTCTACTGAGCAAAATGCGACTTATGAAAAGTGGGAGCATTCCAACCGCATATGCCTAATGATTATGAAAGGCTTCATTATAACTGCAATTCGTAGAGTTATTCCTGACTTATAAAATACTAAGACGTACCTTGTTAATATTGAAGAGCAGTTTCAAGACTCTTCCAAGGCATATGCTACTAACCCTATCACTTAAATGGTTACACTCAATTACAGTGGATCCAGTAGTGTTCATGAGTATTTTTTATGGATGAAAGATATAGCTTCTCAACTAAAAGGCTTTGACGTGAAAATCTTTGAGGTTTTCCTTGTTCACTATATTATGACTTCTCTATTTGCGCAGTTTGGTCCTTTTAAAATTAATTATAACAAGCCGAAAGAAAAGTGGAAGATGAGTGAGTTGATTTTCATGTGTGTCCAAGAATAAGAGAAGCTAAAATCCGAACAACCAGTACTCACATTGCCATAATTTGTCCATCTAAAGGAAAATGAAAGAAATTTGGCAAAGGTCTGCAAGGGAATAACATTGCTCCTATAACTATAATTGATAAGACAAGCTCTTCTGGTATCAAGGGTTCTTCTGGTCCCGAATGGCACTTTTGTAAAGTTAGAGGACATATGATGAAAGAATGTCAGAAATTCATATAGTTGAAAAAGAAAGGTAATTTATCTATTTGCGTTTATTATGAGTCTTATACAATTAACGCTCCTTTAAATACATGATGGGTTGACACAGGTACAACTGTGCACATAACTAATTCATTGCAAGAATTCCTTTATGTGAAGAAGCTAAACCATGGGGACCGTTATGTGCTAGTAGGAAATGGGAGAAAGCAAGTTTGAGAATAAAGACTTCTCTTTTTTCCTTTACTCTAGAGCTATTGGTTCTGGTTTGTTGGAGGGAAACCTCTACAAATTATATTTAGATGTTTCTTTTATTGAATCCTTGAAAACAGTGAATGTGAATGGTATAGTTGCTAAAACTTGTGTTAAGAGAAAACGAAATAATGAAAATTCCGTACACTTGTGGCATAAACTTCTACGTCACATATCACGAGGCAGAATGGAATGTCTCATTAAGGAAGGGAGTCTTCATTCTTTAGATTTATCATATTTTGACACATGTATTGAATGTACTAAAGGAAAATTTTGTAAATGGCAATAAACGTGGTGACATTCGAAGTACAGGGCTTTTGAAGGTTATCCACACTGACATTTGCGGACCTTTTCCTACACTATTTATTGGTGGTCGTAGATACTTTATCACTTTCATTGATGATTATTCTCGTTCGTTATGGATATGTTTACCTCATTCATGAAAAATCCGAATCACTTGTCATGTCTAAGACTTACAAAGCCGAAGTTGAAAATCACTTCGACCTAAAGATTAAAGTTGTAAGATCTGAAATAGAAGAAGAATATTAAGGAAAATTTTCTGAAACGGGACATAACCCTGGTTCTTTTGCCTTGTATTTGGAAGAATGTAGCATCGTTGCTCAGAACACAATGTCGGGTACTCCCCAGCAGAATGGTGTAACTAAAAGGCAAAATCAAACCCTCATGGATATGATGCAAAGTATGATATATCAAAGTACTCTACCAGAGTTTTGTGAGTTGAAGCGCTTAAAACAGCTGGGAATATACTTAACAGAGTTCCCAGTACGTCTGCGCTTAAAACACCTTTTGAATTGTGGACACAGAGGAAACCAAGTTCAGAACAATATCATGTGTGAGGCTACTATATAGATGAAGCAAAAGTTTAAAATTCACATACTAAGAAACTCGACCCCAGGGGTTGTATAGATGAAGCAAAAGTTTAAAATCCACATACTAAGAAACTCGATCTCAAGACCATAAGTTGTCTTTTGTAGGTTATCCTAAAAGGCCTAATGGTTTTAGATTTTTCTGCCCATAACATACCACTAAAATTGTTGAAACTAGGCATGCAGTATTTCTTGAAAATGTTGAGCATAGTGGGAGAAGTACACCAGAATAATAAACCTTGAAGAAATTCAGAATCATATTTCTATTCCTGTAATCCAAAAGGTTTGTGCACCATTACCTCATATGGAGGATAACGATATACCAGAGGTAGTACCTAATGATGCGCTCCGTATTATGGATCTTGCTCCAATTCCTACTAACAAACAACCTTTTCGAATGTCAAAAAGAGAGAGACAAACAGCTATCTCTAATGATTATATTGTGTACCTAGATGAGGCTAACTATAATCTGGGCATAAGATATAATCCTACATCATTAAAAGAAGCTATTATAAGCGATCACTCAATTTAGTGGCTTGAAGCCATAATGATGAGTTAGAGTCGGTGAAAATAAATGAAGTTTAGGACCTTATTGACTTGCCTGAATAGGTCAAAGCTGTAGGCTGTAATGGGTCTACAAAACTTAGCAACATCTTAAAGGTAATCTCCAAAAGTACAAGACTAGATTCGTCACTAAAGGTTTCATGCAAGGGAGGATATAGATTATAATAAAACATTTTCTCCTATGTCGAAAAGATTCATTTTGAATAGTCATGGCTTTATTAGTTCATAACGATTTAGAGTTACATCAAATGGATGTAAAGGCTACGATTATTAATGATAACTTGCACGAAAATGTCTATATGACACACTTATAAGGGTTTATGATTGAACACAAGGAACACATGAAATGTCAGTTGAAGAAATTTATATACGAAT
Source organism: Escallonia herrerae (assembly GCA_033070095.1). Taxonomy (NCBI): domain Eukaryota; kingdom Viridiplantae; phylum Streptophyta; class Magnoliopsida; order Escalloniales; family Escalloniaceae; genus Escallonia; species Escallonia herrerae. The sequence continues at coordinate 146,254 of JAVXUP010002009.1, read as the reverse complement.
TAAAGTAAACCTTTGAACAATAGTATCTTAAGTTCTATGATGTGATTAGTAAATCTGATTTTAATGAAAATATAGTAGACGAATGTATATACCTAAATATTAGGGGGAGTAAGGCCCCATTTGACACTTTTTTTCCAGTTTTTTTTTTTCAGTTTTGTAAACTGAAAAAAAATAATAGCATTGAGTAACTAGTTTTTTTTTTTCAGTTTAAAAAACTAGTTTTTAAACCAAGGCTGTTTTTAAAAACTCCAAAAATGAGTTTCGATTTTTAATTTTGATTTTTTTTTTAATACCACTACCACCACCACCCTCCCACCGCCATTGTCCACCACCGGCCAGCAGCCACCTTCGGCAACCATCGCGGCAACCACCGTCAGCCACCGCCAAGCCCCACCACCTCCACCGCAAACCACCACCCAAAAAAAACTTAAAATATAAACTGAATAATTAAACACAAAAAAAACCTCAAAATAAAAACTGAATATCAAACGTCTGCTTATTTTTTTAAAAAAAATAATAATAATAAACTGGTTTTGATTTTTCTTTTTCTTTTAAAACTGAAAACCAAAACTGAAAGTGTTGTCAAACAGAACCTAATTTGATTATTCTAATTTTGTATTTAGGTTGTATCTTATTTACTAGTAGTGATATGCATTTGTTGCATGAGACGAAAAATTTTCTTTCTAAGACTTTTGACATGAAATATCTTGCAGAAGCCTCTTATGTATTAGGCATTGAAATTCACCGAGAAAGGTCTCATGGAATATTAGATTTTGCCCCAAAGAGCCTCTATTGATAACTGGATTAACAGTAATATTTTTTCCTGGCATCTGAATTGTAATGCTCTTAGCGGAACATACATTAAATTCTCAACAGCAATGAAGCTTACTGCCGCCTACAATACACGCTATTAACAAATGTCACTGTTCAATCAACAAGATTCCTATATTCCGTGGGTAAAAGATGGATAACCCACTACAGCTAAGGAATGAAACAACCGAAATATGTGGAGAGCAACAAGTATTTTAGTGTCAAACAAATGACGACAAACAAACATATTAGCATCCAATGATCTATAGACAATGAGGAATAATAAAGAATCTTAACCCACCTTTCTTGGAGCATGCCGACGACGCCACGAATTCCAAAGCTTGCGCAAAAGAGCAGGCTGGAGGAGCTGAGGAAACAAAGATGCCCCAAAAAGTTACTGTACAAGAAAAACCCATTTCCGAAGCGCCCCAGCGAGCACAAATAGCTCACAAGTACATTCTCATGTGATAAATACAGGCAGATACAATGGGTCACGGGTGTTATGCCAAACGGATCGGCTCTCTTTGGTCTATAGTTTCTTAGGCAAGTTATAAGTCTTTTTAAGGAACTTGGTAGCCGCATCATCGTTCCGGTAACACAAGACACGCAAGAGTGTGTTTGGCTCAGTTGGACTCCACTGCCCGGAGGTTGGAGGTAATGGAAGTCTGGATTTCGCGGAAGATCCATAAGTCTCAAGAGTCATGCGCCTGAACCGCTCAATGAGGCTCTCAGTATCAGTTCGGAAGAGTGGAAGAACATCCCTCACTGTGGTTGAGAACTTATTGAGAACATCGGCTGGCAACCCATCTCCATTTGCCCAGTACAGATCTTTAAGGGACTTGAAATCATCCTCTATTATTTGGGAATCCTGCCGGGAAAAAGAACGGGATGGGCCTCCAGCGAGCAAAACTAACAAGAAACCGTCGAAGGAAGCTTTCATCGTGTCAGCGATAATGCGGGTACGAACTCTCTCGTGTATAGTGTCAGATATGATCGTCAAGTTCTGCTCGAGCTCTCGTAGAAAAGGTTCAATCCTAGAAGATGATGGCTCCCCAACATACAAGCCATCCCAGAGAACAGGGCTTAGATCGTGGAAGATGATTTTGTAAGCCACCGACTCACAGAGTTGTTGAATCCCTTCCAGACAAGCAGCTGGTGACAGCTCAAACTTCTTGCCAAGCCCATTTGAAAAGTCTTCTGCATGAGCGGATTCAGAGTTCCGCAAAAGGGTAATTATTCGCCTTTCCAAAACCTCCAACTCTGTACGGATCCGTTGCAAACTATTTATGCGAACACAGAGCTGTGGCACGCCCAACGAAGTATCCCCATTCATTGTGGCAACCTGAGAATTCCTTCTCTGAGGGTTTAGTGACTTCTCTTTCTTCTTCCAAACACCTTGAAATTTTGTTCCTGTTGTACATCTAGTTAGTGCCGGCATGGTGGGCATATATGTATTCCTCGACCCTACAATCAGGAGGTAAGTAACTGTCATTAGATGTGCAGAAAAAATCAATCCAGGCACATGTCCCGAGAGTCTAGTGATAATTACCACAGCCAGATTTTGCCTTGGTCACATAATACTGTAGACATCTGTCCAGGCCGACCATTAAGTCAGGAAGCAATGTTGGATGCATTGGTATTGGAAGCTGAAAGAAGGCATCCAATGTTTCATCAACAATTCGTAAGACTTCAACAGCAGAGGGAGCATAAGCTTCTTGATTAGCTCGTGGATTCCAGACCTATTATAAAGGCAGAGGAAAAAGGTTAGGTTGTGAAATCTGAACCAGATATAGTATATGACAAGGTTTATAAAAACGGATTTCCATATTAAACTATGGTGCACTTTAGTTTTAATAACAGGATAGCTGTTTTCCAATCTCCCTAATGGGGATTTTCTGCCCGACTATAGAATTAGAATTCTTTCGATCATGGAATGTAGCATCACCAGCTTTCAAGGATTTATTCTTAAGATCCAATCAATCCACAAGATGGGTCGATACACAGCTAATGAACTATTAGAACTACGTTTTCACATCGTCAAAGAATTAACAAGAAAATTCTATGGCAATAATAGTTCACTATGTGTTGACATATGCTTTTACTTTTGTTGCAGGAATGCAGCATCACCAGCTTCCAAGGATTTATTCTTACGATCCACATCTCTCAACAGGATGAGTCGATACACTTCTGTATATTATCCAACTAATGAACTGTTAGAACTATGTTTCCATATCGTCATAGGATTAACAATGATGGTAGTTGTTTATGTTAAGTTGAAGCATGAACCACAAAAAATTAAATTTCATCGTATATTTGTTCCATAAGCGTTTGCTTGAGTATGGTATATGAAGGCAAAGTGGCAAACAGTTGTACATAAGCATGTCTAACATCCTCCCACATTATACGAGATACAATGCTATCTAAATGATGTATGAATTAGATATGAAACAATTAAATAAAATAAAATAAAAAAGCTGCATGCTTTCAGGTCGAATCATTTGCATGTCCGAGGGTAAACAGCACTCAGAAAAGAATTGTGAAAAAAAGAAATCCTTGCATTTGGCTTTTATATATTACAGCTCCCGAACAGGGGCTCCTTAGTAGAGGACCTTAGACGTATGGACACGTACTTATGGGTGCTCACTCCTTGTTAGCTAGAGCTTCAAACTATCAAACCGGAGAAAAACCCAAGATTTGTCACCAACCCGACTTCTCACGTCACTTCACTGAAGTTCTCTGGTATAGCTTTAGACCCCACCATTTCATAAAATAGAACAGAAATTCGAAGGTGAATTCCTCGTGAAAAACGTAAAGAAAACATATCGCAACAAAGATATCGTCTTGGTAAGTACACCAACAAATAATTCAAACTAATAGAAAGGAATTAGACTAAGACTCATCTCTTGTCTGCCCTTTCCACCCCCGCTCCACTGCAAGCCCCTGCTTCTTGCAACTAAGGGCTGCACCATGAACATTTAGCCCCATACACCTATATTGCTAGCTGAATATGGGCTCCTAACAATCACCCAGATCAAGAAGCTTTTTATAAGGGTATATTCTTCTAAACAATCTCATGCATGTAATAAGGCACAATAAATCCATCTACCATCTCTTTCAGAAACTGATCTGAAGCAAACTCGGATGTTTTATACTGTATAGATATTTTGCTTAAGGAAACGGGGAGCCAAGCTAGCATCATCTCTTAAACTTAACAACATCCTAAATGAACAGCAACTTCACAAAAACAGAGAGGCCATCATTTTGTTCTACTTTTAAACCTCCCTCTTTAACTGAATTATCAAGCCCCTTCACTACAATTTTTTCTGTACTCATATCCATAGCGTCCTTTCAACTCAACAACCCTTGCTGCATAATACTCATCTAGAAACTACGTAGGAAGCAAGATTTTTCAAACCAGACCAGATTAGGACTTGCACGTGCACTAGACCTCATACACAGGACAGCTAAAGGCACTTATCTCAAATTGGCTTAACTCCTTCGGGCAGTGAGCTTATTCTAGAGGATGTTCTCTTACTCGATAAAGTAAAAGTTGCTCATCTAAGTTGTCAGTTCATGAATCATGCAGAACAATTCTTCCCAAACTCAGAAAGGAATACAAGGAGAGGTGCAATCAAAACAATGGACCACATACCCTAATTTATCTTTTCCTTCAAGAGGTGTAATTTTACATTTACAGTAAGGGAAATGCAGAGCTAACAAGTTTGTAACACACCTCTTGTTGGAGATTCCTGTCCACCCATTCCTTCAGTCTGTCAACTCTCATCTTAATCCATGTTTTCACTAGGTTGGCTATAGCAGTTTCGGCTTCATAAGGAGGCATCTCACGAATTATCGCCTTCCCACCATCATCGCTGTCAACAGAATCTTCAACTGCAATCTGCACGAGATCTTTCTCCAACTTATCTGCAGCTCTCAACACTTGTACAGCATCTGGTGTCAATTCAGTAATGCCAGAAATGAACTGCTTCAGCTCATTCCCATAGCAAACATGAAGGGTGGCAACAGCCACCCCTGCTGCAAAAGGATGCCATCTTTTCAGTATAGGACTGAATACCTCCCTCTCATTAGTAGCCAGCTCACCGACATCCTTTGCAAGGATGGCAAGGACAGGTAGAGGATTTGGCTGGTTCCTTGATGCTCTCCTGCTTGAATCTGCCTTCTCCATTCTCTGCAATTTGGAAGACCAAATATTTCTTAAATCACAACTCAGATCATTAATAATGATGTCTTCCTTGTATAGACGAATAATAATGATGTCTTACTTGTATAGACGAATAATAATAATGATGTCAGATCATTAATAATGATGCTTCAAGTGGGAAGTAGGACAAGAACAGCACCAATCTACCATATGTTAACTCTCAGTAAAGTACAAACGAAATGAACTATCAGCATGGACCACTTCTACGGATGTACTTCCTCATCTCAATCTCATCAAGTACAACCAGTACATCAGTCTAAAGTTCTATCTCCTTTTACCCTCATTTATTTTTCTCCATAATGAATTTTTCACATGTTAAAAGATCGGCTAAGATGATAATCCGGGGATTATGATGATAACAATTTAGCAGAGGTGATCAGAAGAATGCAACTCCACCCAAGCATGGATAAGTAAATTGTCAACTTTCAGCCTTACAAAGTATCGGCTATGAGCGGCATTCAATCTAACTAATCTGATGCATAACTTATCACTCCTCTATTTTAAATGAGCAAAGAAAAGTAGTCATGTCATCTTTTTCTAGTACAAGTTATAACAGAATGATGCAAAAAGAATTTTACCATTAAGACCATTACATCTGCTATTAAGCCACTAAGCGAATACGACAACAGGTCAAAACTATGTGCACAAGGTCCATTATCTTATTAAGATACCTATTGAAAAGAGCACAGCGCCAAGCTTCCAAGTTGGGCAAGGGCAAGCTCTGCCTTATGTCCCTAATGTCCCTAATCACGAACAAGGATGAGCTTAGACAGAGATAGGTCATAAAGTTCCAATTTGGCAGCAACAAGGCAGGAATCATCAACTTATCATGTCTCTGATAAAGGCTTGCAGTAGGGTAGAAAACTTTTATATTTTTGCTTCTATCTTAATTTGACCACTTTGTAATTGAACAGCACTACATATGCTATTATATAAAAGGTAGCATAACATGCTCGTACAAACAGAGAAAAATAAAAGAAGCTTATAACGTGATTGACCATGTCTGTGGAAGCACTTTTTTCCTTCTGTTGACCAAATGTGTCACAACCATCCCAATTTCCTATATCATTTTGCCTGTGACCATGGACGGTGAATGTTCTTTGTGACAGTAAGCAATCCAGCATGCACTTTGCATCTTTCTCAATGAGAAGAAACAGTATATAAAGAGACTTGCCTGTGCAAATGCAGTACGAAGAGATGACCTGATGTAAGTGTCAATCCTGTTGCGTGCAACGTCAACATCGCCTTTCCTCCTCCTGCGGTACTCATTAGATATATCTTCAACTAAGATTTTGGCTGCCGATACCCCAAGAGAAACGATACATTCCATGGAATCAATATTGCCGCTGTCAAAAGTGTCATGATACGCAAGGAGCCTTTTCTCAGCCCAACCCAATATTGAACTCAATGTAGAACTCAAGATCCTCGAATACGCTGGATCTTTCATCGTCTTTGCATCTTTTGCAACCTCTGCTAGCTGACTATCAGCAGCATATAACAGATCATTTTCGACTAATCCAGTCATAACAAAATGGTTAAATAGAACCCACGAAAAGCAAAGGTTATGGAGCATTTGGTTTATTCCCAAGATTCCCCAAGTCTTCTTAATAAGTTCCATAAGCTCATCGATCTCCTCTATTATAGAAGTATCATCATTAGCATCAAAGCAGGCTTCAAGAAGCATCTCATAGAGACGGACATTCAGTGGGAACCCATCTGCCCAATGGCATGAATCTGACAGAGATCCATCGAATGAACGGTTGGCAAGAGACATTGCAGCACTACGTAGGACTTGCATTGACTCGTTGTTCCTCCCAGTTTCTATTGGCCTGTCAAGGGCCCCATTGATAATCTTCCGCAACCTTTGTGAAGCCATATTGGACTTATCTAGTGGCAGGTGAGGGTGTATAAGGAGGCCTGCCTCGAGAAACTTTAGGTGTCTCTTCTGCCATGCTTCATATTCTTCTTGATTCGTAAAATCTGAAGATTTGAACTGCTGTAATAGCTCTAGTGGCAGAAGCATTGACTCAACTCGCCTGCCAACCTATAACAAGCAAACAAACAATATCACGACCAATACCTCATCAACAAGACCTCTCAAGCATGAACCACACAAGCACCATCGAATGCCACAGAAGTTTCTATAAGCATGCCAAATCATCAATTTCCATTTGACTCATAAAAAAACAAAACAAAATGTCCAAAGTTCCCAAACACGCCCTAACTGCTACATGTATGTTTGTAGCTATCAATAAAACTCAAGCTATCTGGTTAAGGAAATTTAGAAAGTAAAACAATTTCTTTATAGTTCTATCAGCCAGGACGAAATCATGGACAAACAGTTCAGGACAAACAAAAAACTACACAAATTTGGCCGAAGAACAGAGTTTATAATGAAACTTTGACTGAAAAATGACTAACACGCCAAACTAGCCAATGGATCTACCACTCGGAGTTACCAGACATAAAACTCCAAATATACCAAAAAGAGCCAAAGAACCCAAACCAAGTAAAAATTACAGACGTAATCGATAGCCAGCATCAAAAACTTCTCAAACCCATGCAATTTTTCATAGGGGCACAAAGTGGCAACATGCCAAGATCTAAATCTTATCAGAAACAAACCAATGAAAGCCCAAAGAGGAAACCCACAAGAACACGAAGTTGCAAACTTTAACAACTCAGCATATTAAAGTTCGAAAAGCCACACGCAAACAAAGAAACAGCATAAAATGCAAACCATGGACAAACCCCACAAGAACAATAAGCACTACACTAAGATCTAGATTCTAGATCCTCATCAAATACCAATGTAAACTCATCAGAGTACGACAGTTACGAAAAGAGCCCACAAAGCTTGTAAACTCAAAGACTACCCCTCACCTGCCCAGCAGCGATTCTGAGCAAGGCCCGCCGAATGCGCGAGTCGCCGGCCTCAGAAACCCTCATCTGGACCCTCATCAGCTCGCCCACCGTCACCGGCCTCCTCCCCTTCCCACTTCCACCGGACGAGGTCGTCGGACTACCCTCGCCTTTCTTTGACAAACCCGAATTCAAACTGGATCGGAGCCCCAACGCCTTCTTAACCTTCGACGCCGCCGTCGAGGTGAGAGATCGCTGGAGTGAGGGCGAATTCGACGGCGAAGGCGACGACGGAGAACGGTCGGCGGAGGTGTTCGAAGGAATGTAGGTAAGGGGCTTGCCAGTGGAGGTGCGGCAGGCGGCGACGAAGATCTCGTAGGCGGTCTCGCGGAGGTCCTCGGCGGAGAGCGTCGGCGTTAGGTCGCCGAATGGGGATGGAAGTGCCGCGGCGGCTGGAGTAGTGGCGGCGGCGAAGCATGAGCTGGCGGCTCTTGAGTGGGCGGTGGACGTATCTCTCTTTGATTGGCCGAGAGTTCGGTCTCGGAAGAGAGAAGCCATTGTAGAGAGAGAGAGAGAGAGAGAGAGGGAGAGAATGTGTACTGAGTACTGACTAGTGATGAGTAGATGAATTGGTAAAGTAAGAAGAATCGAACTGACCTGTTTGGTACTTTTCCGTTTTCATGTGTTTCTTTTTGCCTTCAATTTTGAAACGTCTAATTTGTACGAATTTCTTGCCCGTCTCATTTTTTGCTATAAATATTTTTAGCGACAATTTTACGTTCTGATCGATTCGTTCATTTTCGAGTATTGGCTTGCTTTTGAACTAGTCCACACCATGGTTGGTTATCATGATATTCGTTTTTATTTACATGATTTTAAAATATCTCATGTACCGAGAAAATATTTACACATAAATATTAATATATTCTCCATAAAATATATTATATTCTAGAAATTATACCAATAAAGTCTTTCCTTTCTCTATGTAAGTTAATCAACTAATAAGAACCGGAAATGCAACAAGTAAACACGTGACTTAATCAAAGAAGTGAAAACCGCAAAAATCACTCTCTCGTTGAGTTCTTCTGCATCAACTATTTTAGAGAGATATTACGAGCTTCTTAAAGTTCATATTATATTTAATTTATACTTCTCGACATGAGCACAGTTTGTGTAGATAGCCTGGCACGTCTAATGAAAATTTTTGACAAATAAAAGTTTATTGGTGCACTTCCAGTAATTAGTAATTTTTTCATCATTTACAATTAATTTAATTGTTATGAGAGGGTGTCAATTTAACGTGAGAGAGAGTGAGGTTAAATTCCTAATTTCTTAAAATATTTTCGTTCCGACATGATTGATCTTCCATAATCCATACAAGAAGATGGGCAGATGGGCATCGTATGTAGTTTTTAATAACAAAATGCTTAATTGGTTGGACTACGTAAAACAATTACAGTCCAACATGAATACAATAATAATAGGTTAAGGTCAGCACAGTGGCTCTAGAGGCTGATTGCTTTCAGCAGTCACTATTTAATTCTTTGGTACAACGTCTTTACCTGGCAATATTAACAATCTTGCCTGGCAATTATGATACTATACGTATATGATGAAAGAATATTCAATAAAAAAAAAATCAGTCATAAGATAGTGTTACATGTCAACTGACAAGAACTGTATTAACTCTCTTACTTGGACGGCTGAAAGACGAACTCTTGTGTCTAATCTAGATGATATCGCAAGAATTGATTTTTTTGAACTTGGTCTAAGGAATAGTAATTTGACAAAAGAATACGACGTTAAACTTCCACACAGTTGAGGCTTCTAATTATATCTTTGTTGTGTTGGGATTGTTTCCTTGTGTGTGTAAATGCACGTGAGGTAAAGTCCGATAAAATATTGCATAGTACACCGACTCTAACTATACTGAACTGTTGGATTAAGAAAACTGATGCGTTAGGAGAATCGAACGATAGAGTCGAAGGGTTATTATACAACATACATGACGTTTTTATGTAATCAGGATGATCAAGAAAATTGCCGCTTTAGAAGGATGAAACGATAGAATCAAAAGGTTATTATACAACATATCTAACGATTTTAAATAACGAAAGGGATCAATCTCGGGCTACATAACACTTTTAACAGGCAAAGGCATGTATCGATTATAATGAGTTTTGTCTGGTACAGTTCCATGAAAACATTGATAGCTATATATGGCCAACCCATATTCCCTGTACTTCAAGGCTCTTTTTATGAACCTTTTGTTTACGTTTCACACAGAGAGCTAAATGTGCGTTAGATTTCGCCACTCCTGTTCTGATTTTGGAAGTTGGAAAACGAAGGTTGGTATAAAGCTGGAACAGGAAGGAGATAGGTTGGCCTTGGATTGTTGGACCACACATGGTGGACCGCGTAGGTATGAATCATGATAGTAGTTAAGGTAACGGTAGAGGAAGTTTACAATCACACTTGCAAACGTGACCCTTCTTTACATTAAAAACCTTACTATTAAGTTCCCAAAAAAAAACCACGACACTTCTCTCTCTTTCCGCACCGCTGCCTATTTCCTTTGTCCTGCGTCACCATTGCTGGTATCGCTTAGTGTGTGGTGGCGTGGTAGCCTAGGGTTTGCTTCCGTTGTTTTAATTCTTCGCATATTTGGTTAACATTGTGTGGGCCTCCTTGTGGATGTGGTCATCGAATATGTTGTTTGAGACTGAGGATGGATAGTTTTAATGGGCGGCGGTGGTGTCTTCGAGTGCACTGTGGAGGACTGTCTCCGTTTGGTGGGCTGAGCTCGACAAGGGATTGTGGGTTGCTAGCATGTCTAGCTGTGTTGGCGTGGTGGTGCCGTTGGTCTGAGATCGTGGGTGAATTGTGTTTAGGAATTTTTTTCCCCTCTACTAGGTTTCCACCCACCCCACCCCCACCACCTTCTATCCCTTTTTACAGAAAGCTTGGTTTGGTGAAGCTGCGTGGTGGTGGGCCTTGCTAGGTCGATGAAAGGCTGTAGTTAGTCAAGTTTAAGCTCTGGTTGGTTGGGAGGATGGGCTGGTGTGTAGGGGTTGGGCATTGGGAGGTACGTTGGTGGAGCCTTGGGTGTGTTTTGGTTAGAGGTGTCAAAGGGCCGGGCACTGGCCCAGCCCGGGCCTAGAGGACCAAAAAATAGGTTGGGCCATTTAGGGCTTCGGGCCTTGAAAATCAGGCCTGGCCCAAAGCTAGGAAATGGAGACCCTGTCCAGGCCCAAGCCCTAGGCCTTAACTTTAGGGTCTGGTCCGGGCCTATTTTTTTTCTTTTCATAAGATCTTCCCTGTTTGTTCTAACACAGAAACCTGGTATGTTATTGGCTTACTCTCGCTATCTTATGGTGTTTTCTTTTCATATGATCTTCCCTGTTTGTTCTAACGCAGAGCCAAGTAAAAGCCAGCCCAGTCTTTGGGCCCCCAAAGATCCAAAACTTGTAAGAACAGCCATATAAGGCCACTTGATAATCATGATGCGAGCCTCCAGAACAATGTACAGGCACTTTGTAACCTAACCAAGATAACCAAACAAATCAGCGGAAAACACTAGATAAGAAAACCAAACAAATCAAAAAGGGTTCTTCCCTTTGGAAAAAAAATGAAGCATAAAATGGTAAGAAATTAGATTCACAGGCTGAGGTTGATGGTAGGCGATGGTGGCGGTGGGATCTGACGGCAGAAGCCTTCACTGCAAGCCGCCGCAGCTTAAAGGACAACACGACGTCAATGCCCACACCTTGTACCGACATCACCACCTCGTGATCATCGTCGTCGCCGCCTCCGCCGCTGCTGTCGTTGGCTAGCACCACCGTCACCACCTCGTGAGCATCGTCGTCACCACACCAGAGACGCCAAGAGATCTATATGCAATTCCTTCTTTTTCTTTCATCAGATCTGTCCATGGTGGGGATTGGTTGTAAATTGATTGTGTGGGTATGGTGTCGTTTGGCCGTGGGTACGGTGATGGTTGGCCGGAGCAGTAGTGGCTGGTTGTAGGGATGAATATGGAGGGTGGCCGTAGGTAAAGTTATGGTGGCTGTAGGTGTGATGGTGGTGGTCGGTGGGTGGCCGTAGGTAAAGTTTTAGGGCCTGACTCGGGCTTTTACGGCCGGACCGAGCCGGGCCTGGATAATTTCTTAGAATGCTTCGGCCTGGTCCAAGCCTTGGTCCAAAGCCCTAAATTATTTGACCGCTACTATTCACCTACAGGGCCGGGACGGGCCGAGCCAGGCCAGCCCGCAGGCCGCCCGACCCTTTTGACAACTCTAGTTTTGGTGGTGACAATTTTCATTAGTCGTTCAAAGGATTGGCTGTGTTTTCAATTGCTAGTGTTGTATTCTTCTTTTCCTCTTAGCGAACGAAGGATCGACATTGGTCTCCGGCAGTAGGGTGGTCTGATAGTGGTTGGGGCTCCGATTTTGCAATCAGTGGTAGTGATGCAAGGTGACGCGTGGGCGTGGCCGATTGTGACCTCAGAATACGGGCCTTGGTGTGGACAGATGTCTAGTTTTCAAGGAGTTGTTGACTGTTTGGCCTTTTCTTGTTAGCTAACTGACCTTATTATCTTGTTGACCGTTTGGCATTATCTAATAATCTTTAGCTTGTTTTGGCGTGTCTTAGGGTTCGTTTGACAAATTTTTTTTTTTGGTTTTCAGTTTTTAAAGAGTAGTTTTTTAAAGAGCAGCTTAATTTTTTTTTTAATAAAAACAAGTAGGTGTTTGATAACCCTTTTTTTTTCTGAGATTTTTTTTTTTGGTGTTTGGTAACCCTTTTATTTTGACTTTTTTTTTTGGTGGTTTGCGGTGGCGGTGGTGGGGCGTAGCGGTGGTTGACGGTGGTGGTGGTGGTGGCCGACGGCCGGAGGTGGCTGCCTGCAGTCACCGGCGGCCAGAGGTGGCTGCCGGCAGTCTCCGGCGGTGGTCGCCGGTAGAGTTGTCAAATGGGCCGGGCGGCCCGCGGCCCAGCCCGGCCCGGCCCCTTTTTGGCCCGGGCTTGGCCCGGCCCATACATGAACAGTGCTGGCCCGGCCATTTTGGGCTTAGGGCCAGGGCCTGGGCCAGGCCTGAATTTTTCTGAAAAAAGCCCGGCCCAGCCTGGCCCGAAAAAGCCCGGGCTTGGCCCGGGTCAGGCCCGGCCCGGGTTTGGCCCAGTTCTGGCCCGGGTCAAAGTGGCCAGAGAACTGTTTTTTCTTTTCTTCTTCCAACGACAAGCCCGTGTACGAATAAAAAATGAAAAAAAAGAGGTAAAGAAATAAAGTGACGCGTTTGACCATTTCTAATCGCAACATGGGGATTAAGCTAACTTGACTTGTGGGTGGGTCAAGATTGAGACTTCTTCATCACTTCCACACTTTGCTCTTGAACCCATTTGTGACTGGCCTTCATCACAAAAAATCACCCCTTTTTCAACAAGTTTGCTGCAACAACTACTGTAATACCAAGTCATTAGTGAGAGCACTCTCTGTATCAACAGCAACAAAAATGGTCAAGGCCATTAGGGTTCATGAAGTTGGTGGCCCTGAGGTCCATTTCTCTCTGTCTCTCTCCCGGTATCTGTGTGTATTTGTGTGTGGATATCATACTTAACATATGAAGTTTGCGATTTAATTCGCTGGCTCTTTTGAAAGTAGCCACTAAATATTGAATAACAAGAAAATGCCCAAAAAAAAATTTAAAAAAAATAGGCCCGGGCCTGGCCCAAGCCCGGCCCTAAATGTTGGGCCTAGGGCCTGGGCTTGGACCGGGCCCAGATATCCCCAGAGCCAGGCCCGGCCCAGCCCGGCCCGATTGGCAGTCCCCTTGGCCCGGGCCCGGCCCGTTTTGCTCGAGGCCCGATGGGCTTGGGCCGGGCCGGCCCAAGCCCGGCCCATTTGACACCTCTAGTCGCCGGCGGCCGGAGGTGGCTGCCGGCAGTCTCTGGCGGTGGTCGCCGGCGGCCGGAGGTGGCTGCTGGCAGTCTCCGGCGGTGGCTGCCGGTGGTCGCCGACGGTCGGTAGTCTCCGGCGGTGGTCACCTGAGGTGGCTGCCGGCGGTGGGAGGGTGGTGGTGGTCTAAAAAAAAAATCAAAAGTGAAAAAAAAATTAGTTTTTGAATTTTTTTTTTTTACTCTTCAGTTTAAAAACTGATTTTTTAAATTGAAAAAAAAATGGTTACCAAACGCTCCTTTTTTTTTCAATTTTTAAAACTGAAAAAAAAGAGACAAAAAAAGAATGTCAAACCTACCCTTAGTGTCATTTACATCGGCTCTGAATAAAAGTGATTGTTGACCATTTAAGTTTTTGTTAGTTGGATAATGCCTGATGAAGCCAGTATGTCCTTAGTGTTTTATAATTTTATTTCATACATGTGTTTAAGAAAGTGCCTACGGGTTGAGGATGTCATTCATGCATATCTAGTTTTTTGTCCTATATATGCCTGATGTACCTGTAAAAATTGCATTGTTTTTCATAGATCACACTATCTTGTAGTTATTCTTTTTTGTTGCCGTTGCAAAAATTTTAGTGAGGAAGGAGTTTAGAGCAAATCACTCAAGTTCAACAGAAAACAAATTATTAGTGACAAAGGTGTCACTAAAGTATTATAACAACTTTACGGTGCTTCAATTATAACGAAGGATCATGACTGTTAATGTTGTTGTATTTAAAAGGTTCTTTTTGTGGCATTAGCCGTCGCACTTCCTTTCGAAGTTTTGAAAGTTGAATGTTAGATTATTTCTGGAAAAATAAATCGTCGACATCAGTGAAACAATTGGCTTCTAGTGAAGACATTCCTAAACCTTCCTTAAGTTTATTTAGGTTTCGTTTGACAACACTTTCAGTTTTGATTATTTATTTTAAAAAAAATAAAAATCAAAACCAGTTAAAAAAAAAATTACAAAAACTGGTGGGTGTTTGATGACCCAGTTTTTATTTTGAGTTTTTATTTTTTGGTGTTTGATTACCCACCTTTTTATTTTGAATTTTTTTTTTGGTGGTGATTTGTGGTGACAGTGGCCGACGGTGGTGGTGACCGGCCGCCGACGGTGGCTGCACTACTGGCAGTGGACAATGGCGATGGGCGGTGGTTGCCGGCAGTGGACAGTGGCGGTAGGAGGTGGCTGCCGGCTGTGGGAGGGTGGTGGTGGTGGTTGTTTCAAAATAAAAAACCAAAACTGAAAATCGAACTCATTTTTGGAGTTTTAAAAAACAACCCTGGTTTAAAATTTGATTTTTTAAACTGAAGAAAAAAAATGAAAACTGTCTACCAAACGCGCTTATTTTTTCAAGTTTACAAAGCTGGAAAAAAAAACTCTGTCAAACGGCGCCTTAGTCTTACAGTTTTATTAGAAATCGAAGTAGAGTGACATGAAACAAGAATAAATGGGTATTCAGATTCATAGACTAAACGAAAATAGGCAAAATATTTATAACTAGATTAAATAAATAGGCCAGATAAAAGTAAGCCCAAAGCATAACACGATCAAGGTGCAAACTAAACTCAAAAGTAATTGGATAGATGTTACGGTGGATCAAAGTTGTAAGAACGAAGAAAAACTAGTCAAATAATTAGCAGCATAATGACGCCGCTAGAGTTGTGGAAGCGTGAAAGGACTATCACACCCGAACTTATCCTCCTCTAATACAATGATAAGAGAAAGTAACTTCATTTCTTTATGAAGGTATGTGTATCGGTACAAGCACAATCACTTCTTTTCTTTTTCCTTTTTTTAGTGAAAAAGCGATTTTATTCATTCCAAGTCTGGTACATCTCTGATAATCACCGGCATTATAAAATCAGGTGCTTCCTCCATTCAAATTACACAATCTCTATGAATGCGAGTATATTTTGCTAGTTTATGTGCGATATGATTGCAAGTTCTTTTGGCCCATATAATTTCACCAGATTGAAATTGTGTTAACGTCTTCTTTGCATCCTCAATCAAGACTCCTAGTTTTGACATATCTTCCTCAGTACTTTTAATAGCATTGACGATGGACGCCGAATTACCTTCTAGTACTACATCTCTAAATCCGCACAAGATGACAAAAGTCAAACCTAAACGAGGAAACCGTCTTGTTGATACACAAGATATTTTCTTGATTCACAAAAATTTCTTACACAGCAGGACCAACCACGTAACGCAAATATATTAACCCGAAGACTTTAAGTTCTTGTTAACAAAAGGTGCGTTTACAATTTAATTAGAATATACATGTACTAAAATCAAGCCGTAGGCCATAATCTGCAAGTTGCCAAGATTACTTATCTATATTATATGTATTTAGATTCAAATCGTAACATTTACGTGGTATAGCTATAAATTCCTATTTATTGGTTACGAAATCGACCATAGATCTTTCATTCCAATCGAGATGCCCCGGACCTGACATGCCGCTTGAAAATTCTATGTGATTCAGTAAACAGAATATAAATTCCATCATCCCTTCTCTCGTACTTCACACCTCGAAAATGCGTTGAGAAAGGGCATATGTATATAGAACATAAAACTGGAGAGTGAGAGTGGGAGTGGGAGAAAATCTTGGCATGTTCTTTTATTTTTTTTATGATAGAAATTGACATGTTCACGTGCATAATTGGAGAGTAACAGGTGGAGATCCCCACGGTTTAGTATTTCCCTCAAGTCTTCATTCTAAGCTGTGCAAGAAAACGACGTCTTATCAAATTCCTCACGAGTTCTGATCAGACGTGGTCAGGGCCACCGCAAGCCTACTGTGGCCTCAACTTGATTGGCTGGAACCACAAAAGTCAGGCCCCGCCCCACCAGCTGTTATTGCCTGGCTGAGTCTCTACTCTCTAGCCAAATATACGGAGTATATATATATTATATAATTAAAAAGCTCTAATTGCAGTACTTTCTTTGGGCAAGGCCGTGTTTGGCATATAGTTAGGGTGAGTTTAATACGGTATCGGCTTTCATAGAGAGAGAGAGAGAGAGAGAGAGAGAGGGAGGACAAAATTTAGGAAATAATTCTTTTTGCGTATGTTTTTGTAGTATAGCAAATCCGTGTAATTTTACGTTTTCTCAAACTCTAGAGTCAGATTGCTTTCTTTTATTTTATCCCATCTTTTTTTTTTTTTGGGGGGGGGGGGGGGGGGGGGGGGTTCTTTGGTTTTAGACATTTTAACTCGGTTTGATTAATATATTATTTATTTCTTATATTTGTGTTTTACAGGATATGAAAAAAATGTAGTTTTAGAAAAACTGAAAATCATATTTCAACTTGTTTAGATATCTCTTTAAAATTAGAAAAAAAAATCATTAAATTTGATGTAGTAACAGCTAAAGACTAGCAGTCAATCATTAACTGACAATCATTCCTTTCTGTGAGATTAATTGGTAAGGGTTAGTATTACGCTAACACTTCACTCTTGCAAATGATTAGCTGTTAGAAGGATTGAATGAGAAACTACTTGGAGCAAGAAAGCATGCTGTGAAAAAGTAGTCCATATATACTACGACAAACATAGCAATGAGTGAGTTTGAATACAAATTTCAATAATCAGTTGTGCCAGCTACATCAACCAACCTCCTTGATAGCGTCAATATGAAATGTCTAATATTGCAAGCTTAGCTATTTTGTGAATTTCCCAAAAAAAATATGTTTACCTACATACCAATTTTGGAGCAAAAAAGTTTGAAAATCTAGCGTTGTTTAGGAGAATTGATAAATTCACTCCAAATTTGAGGATGAGCTGTACTCCACTTTTCTCACTAGAAATTGAGGATGTGCTATCAACAAAAGCTACTAAAAGTCATTTGGCGTTTAGGACAGTCTAGATCTTAAGTGAGTTTATAATTCCCTGTTCGATGTTGTATAAACTTGAAGTTCTGCTTATCCTTTTTCTCTCTACTGAATCTCATGTATACAACTTTTAATGGGATTATTTCTAATACTTACGAGTGAATAACAATTAATGGGATTATTTCCAATATATTGCACATGTCTGAAAATAAGAAGTAACTGTGACTATAATCATAAATGTAGGCAAATTTTTTAACCTCCATATCAATGTCATACTACTACTAATGCACATAGATATGTAATTCTCTGTACAAATCCCTTGAATTGAAGACGAAAAAAGCTTCAAATTTTTTAAATATTGCTCGATGCACCAGATGTGATCATATTGAATCAATTTTATTGCAAAATCAGCTAAGTTTTTACATGTTAATTTTTTTGCTCCCCTCAACGTGACATCCAGGATCTGCCCCTGGATAGAAGGGAGATGCTTTTTCTTTCTTTCTTGCTTTCTTCTTTTTTTTTGGTTGATAAAGTTGAGAATAGCATTGATAATAAAACGCTTCTGCAGCGATTACAAGAGAAGCCATACGGCGGAAAAAGGTCACGACATATCCGTGACTCGTTATACATGACCAAAAAGGTCGACATTAACAAAGAACCTAATAAACTTAGACACATTACAATTAAATTAGACCAGAGCATATCCTATACTTTTTTCTTAAGATTACTAGGGCAACGCAAAACTAATTCTCTTGTGTGGAGATAATCGACTTCGTCGACTCTCTTCCACATCTCTTGGGGATTACAATGCTAATCACAACCCAATAACTAAAGAGGCAGATTTAACTGTCAATGATGACTGGAATGCGGACCCAGTGAACTCCATGTTCCTCAAAAACATGGCTAATGCTTTCCTCAACACTTTCATATCGAAGGCACGATGAAAGGGTCTTGAACTTTCCTGAAATTGAATTTTCCTTTTTTTTTTGTCCGCTCAACCTATGAAGCTCTCTGTTAATAACGAAATGATGCTCACAGCTTGTCTAGGATCGAAGACACTGCCATCCAACAGCCTCTTTTTTGCTAATATATTATGACAAGTCATTTTAGTCTCTTTCAGTTTGATATATAATTTTGAGATTTTTTGACAAATTTTTCTAGATAGGCGTTTATTACGTAACTCTCTTCATGGTTTAGGAATTAGTAACAATATTCTCGGTGTTTTTTTTTTTTTGTGCAAAAAATGGTATTGAAACCATTAGTTGTTTTTCTTCATAATGTTCATGCCTTTGTACGGGTTGGTCGCCCATTCTTTAGTTGCCCCCCCAAGAACTCCAAGGGATTACTTTTACGAGATGGTTGATCGCGTGGCGTGGCTTCCATAAACATATGCTTCAATGCAAGCAATTCCATCCTCTAACATAATAGTCATACATTTATGGTAACACGGAAACATAAAAAGGAACGTCTGTTAAACAAGGCTAGGATAGGTATCAACAAAATCCTTTTCCGAACCTCTGATTTAGCTAGAATTTTGTCCAATTCATCGAACTCCCCTAAACCCGTTCCTTTTATGGTCATACCCAATTTAACTCGAGTCAGAAATAATGTTCCTCCCCTTCCAATTTTCTTTGACTAATTGCAGTTGTATCGATCATCAAGTTACTCGTATCTCGCTAACATGTCGGTTTGACGGACAAAGTAAGCAGGTGGATATTGGTTTAATCGCTACAGTACAACAATCACATTAGATATTTCTCAGTGAACCAAAGAGCAATCAGTGGCCACGAAGCACGTTCTCACACTTATCATGGCGTGTACATGAACTTGGTGTCTAACTTCGGTGTCTATTCTGCAAGTAAAAGTAAACCTGCAAGTAAAAGTAAGCATCTCAAGCGCATAACCGGTACTTTTTAGTATCTATTTTGCTAGAATTGACACTTGTAATTGACTCCAACAAGCAAGCCAAATTATTTAGTAACGCTAACATTAGTGACCACCTATTCAGCTAGAGGTA
Source organism: Escallonia herrerae (assembly GCA_033070095.1). Classification (NCBI taxonomy): domain Eukaryota; kingdom Viridiplantae; phylum Streptophyta; class Magnoliopsida; order Escalloniales; family Escalloniaceae; genus Escallonia; species Escallonia herrerae. Next base: position 126,571 of record JAVXUP010002009.1, on the reverse strand, counting down.
ATATACTCCTTGAGTGGCCTCCAACATGATATGGTATCTACATTACGATCTTGAAGTTGCTGATTGTCTCTAGCTTGTAGTAGGCTTTCGTTTTGTTATATTTTCTATACTCATTATATTGTATTTCTGTGTATATTCTTATCATTAGTACAATTCTCCTAATCAAACCAAAAATAAATATATAAATAAATTGTGCCAGCTAGTTTTCAATCCAACGGTTCTCATTCTTTCCAAAGTGCACGATCCAGCTGTTGTACTCTGAACAATTGTTTCATAATTTTGTTTCAAAAATCAAGCATGGAATGTCATTAAAAATGTGCCTCCTAGGCTAAGACCTCAAAGCAACACTCAGGCCTGTTTGATACAGCTTTTTTTTTCAGTTTTAGAAACTGGAAAAAAAAAAAAGTTACGTTTGATAATTATTTTCCTTCAGTTTAAAAACCCAGTTTTTTAAATCAATGCTGTTTTTAAAAACTTCAAAAGCTGATTTTTTTTTCATTGTTGATTTTTTTTTTAGACCACCACCACCCTCCCACCTACGGCAGCCACAGCTAGCAACAGCAACCACCGCCGGCCGTCGACGAGAGGTGACCACCGTCGGCAAGCGGCAGCCACCAGCCAACGCCGGCCACCACCACCGCAAACCACCACAAAAAAAAAAAACTGATTTATCAAACACCCACTTGTTTTTTTTTTTTAAAAAAATTTAACTGCACTTTAATCTTTTTTTTTTTGGAAACTGAAAACCAAATTTTTTTTTTTGTCAAACGAAGCCTAAAAAAAAACCTCATTCCGCAAAGTGCCTTACATTTTTCTACAATAATAAAATGCTCCAATACTCCCATCCTATTACGACAAAAGAAAAGTAATCCAAAAAATGTGATCGTACAGCTTAAATTCTGATATTGAAGTAATCCTGATCGAAGTGATGTAATCTTACATAACCATCTTCACCTCCGCTTGAGAAGCTGTATCAAAAAACAACAAAATAGAATTCAATTACTATGAACCTACAGAGATGGAAGTCTGCCAAAGTTATTTATCAATATATAGTGATGGTACAACCACACAATCTAAGGCAAGGGAGAATATTAGTTGACAGAATGGAAGCAAAAGATCATAGGAGTCTACAGCATAAACAACACAATCTAGAACTCTGAACACGAGTCACTATGAGTCATCGCGGCAGCAGGGAATTTTTCAAGCTACTGCTGCAAAAAGACATTTGAAAAACTGCATAGTATTAGTTATAAAACAATGTAGTATATTGATTCGAGTTCTAAACCTTCCAAGATTTCTTCGCCACCTATCTTCTGCCAATATTTCTACTTTCTTATTTTTCTACCGTTTAACGTGTGGCCTCTGGCGAAGTAAAAGGTCCGTATTGTACCTTTTGGGGAACAATATTTGTAAAGACGCTCACTTATGTGTAGCCATTGGATCAAAGACTATTGCTCTCTTCGAAAGGCTCTACAACTGTCTCAATTGAACCATTTCGCCAAATAACGCTTCCTATGACTATCCAACCACCACATTATGCACTGTGTGGTCTTCGGCGAGTTCAAAGCCCCATAAGAACATGCTCAAGTTACGTGATGGACAAGCACAGAAGATTGTTAACAAACACCACCCTCTCCAGCCACAAACAAAATATAACCACCAATGGCATCATTACAGTCAGATCTCCAAGAACGGCAACAAACTCGATGCCCTGATCGGCTTCAGATCCTTCTCCTCTGATCCAAGGATGTAGATTTCAAAGCTGCAAACAATAATTCTTCATTCTTCTCATCCTCGATTGCAGTTTTCACTGCCATTGGTACCACAAGGAGACCTACACCTCTTCATGTCACCACAATCTCCTTTGTAGCGATGAACCTTCACTCCGTTTCATCTATAGAAGTGGTGGAATGATGAGACCTCAACATGAGTTCTCTAATGGAGAACTATGTAATCCCACAAACACGACGACAGCAACACAACACCCAACAAGAAACAGTTCAATGATTTAAAAAAGGAACTAAGCCAGCTTAAGGCATGCCATGGAAATGCAACGAAACAGAAACAAAGAAAAAAACCAAAGACTGGATAAAACTAAGGCTCCATTTGATTTCCTTTTCAAACGCGTTTGGCGCACAGTTTTTTCCCCCCTTCAGTTTTGAAAACCAGTTTTTAAAACAGGACTGTTTTTGAAAACTCCCATTTAGGAGTTTTGAGTTTTCAATTTTGGTTTTTATTTTGAGACCACCACCGCCAACCTCCCACCGCCGCCAGCCACCGGCCAGCCATTGCCTGCCGCGGGCGAGCACCGCAGGCCACCGTCAGCCACAACCGGCGACAGCCAATGGGCCACAGGCGGTCAGCCGGTCACTCCGCCGGCCACCACCACCACTAAACCACCAAAGAAAAAACTGGGTAATCAAACACCCAAAAAAAAAACTCAATAAAAACTCGGTAATCAAACACCCATATTTTTTTTTTAAAATAAATAAATAAACTGGTTTTGGTTTTTTGGAAACAGAAAACCAAGTGATTCCAAACGCTACCTAAGCAACTGCACTTCTTGCGAAACTGCTTCAGGTCAAATGCAATATGCTGAATATCCTTTTGTTTCCAAGGCAATCTATGTTACATGGACTCAGGTAAAGTACCGGTGTCGATACGACACAACACGGACATGCCATGTCGCCGATTGGAGAGGCCTCCCTACAGATCTTTCTATGATGGAAGATGAAGGTCGAAGGAAGAAGACAGAATTCAGATTTGGGTAATGGAGAGAGGAAACCATACCTGTGGGTCATGGTTATATGACCTTAAACGTGTATATTTTCCGTTTCTTTTCCACCACATATCATCATCAGTTGTCAGCTGAATAGCAACATGTAATTATGTAATACTTTCAAGTAAAGCCCGTCTAGATCTTCATAATACCTATATCCACCCCTCTATTATATGCAATCAAATGTTCTAAATGTGTCCCCATGTCCATGTCCATGTCGAAGTTTGGATCCGTGTCCCAGTATCCTATAATTTCAGAAATAGAAGAGCCGACACTTGAACACATGTCCGAGTCCACTAAACATAGCAGGTGACAGACAATAGCACAAAGGCATAGATTCCAGAAGCAAACCAATACAGTTCAAATCGTTCTCTGACGAAAACAACGTCCAGTTCAGCGTACCAGCCAAAGAAGTCGTCTGTCTATTCTCCAGATTCCTCCCCAGAATTACTTGCCAAAGAAGAAGTCTATATCCAGATGAAATTACTGGTGAAAAATAGGTGTTGGCTTTAGCATTCAAGACCTATGGATTCTAGTTTTGAACTTCATAATTGCCTCTAATGTCCACAGCCAGCACCCAAGACAACTGCAGCCAAGAACTAAAACTCTCTCGTCACTGCATATGTTGATTTATTAATCTCACGCTGGCGACATTGAGTTTTACCACTTCAACGGCGTCGATGTCGAATAACTAAAGACCTAGACTCCAACGGTGCACAAGGAGCCAACCTTGTGCTTTTGTTCTATAATTTCAGTTTTGGAGTTAATACACGCATAACGAGGGGTTGTGGGTACATGCATGTGCAGTGATAAAAAGAGGTAGTTCCACTACGATGGTAGTTATTTACTACTTTTTAGGATAATTTTTTCACTTGTCATGCCAAGTGTCACTCTTAACATTTTTCCAAGACATGTTTAACAAGTTCAAATCTTCCTGTGGGCATAATATAATAGCATAGATATGTAATTCGCTGTTCTACTTCAAGGATAAAGTTGATCCTGATTTGACAATATACAGAAGTGTTCAAGCCCCTAAAACCAGCTTGAATCTTGACTTGGACTTGATTATCCTTTTTTTGGACCAAAACAGATGGTTTTAGTTTATCACTCTGAAGACCCGTGACATAGGGCAGTAAATGAACCGAGTTGTTCATGAACCGCTCATGATTCATTCCTGAAAACTCGTTCATGTTCGTTCTTATAATATATGAACCAAACTCAAACATTTCAGAGCTCGTTTATTAAGCAAGTCGAGCATGAACACTTCAAAGCGTTCACGAATGTGTTCGTCAATGGCTTGTCTACCAAATAAATTACTCCCTCCGTCCCACATAAATTGATCACATTTTTTTTGCACGCAGATTAAGGAATTTAGTCATACATTGTGTATTTCCTATTCTACCCTTTAGAGAGAGGAAGAGAAGAAAGTGGGCCAAGAGAGAGAAAAGGGTTAGTGGAGTGTTAAATGTGAGGAGAGAAATAGAATAAAAAAATGTAAGAAAGTGGGCCAGGAGAGAGAAAATGAGTTGGTTAAGAGTTAAATGTGAATAGAGAGAGTGAATTAAAAAAATGTAAAAAGGGTAAATATGAAAGAACACCAATAGAATCTTTCTTAATTTGGAAAGTGAACAATTCTTGTGGGACGCCCCAAAAAAGAAAGATAATCAAATTTATGTGGACGGAGAGAGTAGTATTTTTATGTTTAAAGCATGAATACTTACAACTATGCATATAATTGATTTATCGTTACAGCCTTGGAGGCCCTAAATCTATTCAAAAAACCCAAGCCCAATTATAATTCAGGCCCATATATGCATCCCAATAATAAATCCAAACCAATTACAAACCCAGGCATAGATATGGATCCAAAATATAAACTCGAGCCCAAATTTCTGTTCTTTCTATAGAGAACCCTACAATCCGAATAACCTCACAGCCTCTCACACATTCTATCTCTTCTATGTCGTGTCACCTATGTTACATGGACTCAGCACTTTGGGGAAAAGTATCATGTCAAGACAAAATGACAATAACACGGGTATGGGATTTGTACCGGACAAGCCATGTGACGGACGGACATGCCACATTGCCGATTGGAGAGGCATCTCTCCAAATCTGTCGCCATGGATGATGTAAGATGAAAGTCTAAGGAAGAAGAAAACACAGAGTGCATATCTGGGTAGTAGAGAGAGAGAAAGGAGAGTATGCCATGGATGATGGAAGATGTGTCGAAGGAAGAAGAAGATGAAGAGTCCAGAATTGGGCAGAGGATCACGTCTGACTTGTGGATAGATGTGTGGGTCATAATAAATGACCTTCAAGTGTTTTCCTTTTCTTTTCCACCGCATAGCATGACAGCATCATCTGATTACTTGGAACTTTTTCATAAGATCAATATCAACCCTTAAGTTTGTACTAATCCCATGTAAAGAACTATTGGGAATTAACCCTTAACAACCACCCACCCCCACCCCGCGGGGCTCTTCCCCCCTTCTCCACAAAAGACTCTCTCTCTCTCTCTCTCTCTCTCTCTCTCTCACACACACACACACACACACACTCTACACACCATACGCCATGGCAACAATCAGAGGGGATAAAGGGTACTATTGCTTATCATCCATGAGGTCGATGGGATCTCGTATTCCACGGCTCATCATCAAATCCTATACAGTCCTACCTGTGAGAGGGGATAAAGGGTACTATTTTTGGGTAGGTCTGAATTTGAGGTGGCAGTATATTGTGGCTAAAATGATGTTGGTGATTTGCAAGGGTTTGCAAGGGAGATTCAAAGGAAAAGTGGAAGGTTGCAGTCAAAGCACTGTGGTGAAGCTCGCCCTCCCCCTACAGGAAAAAAAAAAAAAAGAAAGAAAGAAGAAAATAGAAAGGAAAAAAAGGATAATCATTAACGTAATTCTAAATGCAATATACGCTGCATGCCTCCACATTTTCCTTATATAAGCTGTAATGTAGAAGATAAAGATGAAAAGCCTAATTCCTGATCAAATGATGCTCCTGACCGAAAAGTGACGCATAACAGTACCTTTTTCCATCAGGATTAAATGCCAAAGCATTTATTGGTCCAAAGTGCCCTTTCACACCTCCAATTTCCTCTTCAAGAATCTAATTACAAAAGGAAACATGTAATTCATCAAAGAGGCTACACCGCACACACACATACATATAGCCACATAATCCAAATTTCATTTTTACCTTATCAAAAAACTTGGCTTCGAACTTTCCTGCTCGATGATCAGTTGTTGTGACAGCTGATGCATCCTGACCACCTCCAAGCACCACCTGGAAAGCATTGAAGGTCAATTTCAGTTAAAAATAAGCGAAGCTCCGGAGTTACTTCTAACATAGTAACGCATGAAAGGCAAGAGAATCGATTGGGAGAGGGGTATTTGCAAATTTTACCCCCGCTACTTAGAGGAGGCTGCTCCCATGTTTCAAGCCCGCATTCATGCTGATATGGCTTACTTGTACACATGAGGACATACATTGCAGTTCATTCCTGAAATTGTTATATAAAACTCGCCATAGACCAACCCGACTCCAGTTTAATCTATTCTCTTCCAAGTATCAGGATTCATTTTAAGGCAAAATATCACATTATTAGTAAGGGCGAGCACCCTAATGGTGCAGCCTTTTACAGACTTCCTATGTTGCCCATTTTAAAGGGTATTTGTAGCAAATTGAATATGTGAAAGAGTCCACACAACACACATTCCTAATTTCTCTCACTTACAATCCCCAACAAACCCACCCTTCTCATCCCTGTTCAGCCCCAATCCCCAGTAACTCCTTCAACGTGTGCAGAATTTTAACGAGATATTTTGACAATTTATCTTATCTTGCACACTTTGCGTGTGCCCAAAATCACTATATCACACTAAACATCATTCATAGCACGACGAAAACCTACTTCAGTAACAAAAAGTCCCTCCCTCTCATGCTCTCTCACATACAAATACATACATCGTATGTATGTTACATTATTACCTATCCAAAGAGCTAGAATTTTGTAGTGACAATAATTCTTATATTCCAAAACCTCGTGGAAGAATATACTAACAAACAAACTTATACCCAACTACCAGTGGCCAGTGGTAAAACACGAGAAATAATCCGCCCTGAAATAAACACCGACTATCTTAACTTTACAACAATACCGCTAATATGCCCACTCTGAATACAGTTACCAGGGCTGGCATAAATATGCCCACCCCGCAGGCCCAACCCAATCCGCTAGAGTTTTAGAACTTTTGGGTAGAACTGGTTTTCACCCTAAGGAATTACGGGCTTAGTCCAAGTGGGCATTGTGTTAGAGATATTCTCTAAGTTGACTTGGATTGGATAGTGCAGACCTGCAGGTCAGATTTGGTCAATCACTTTTCAGCATCTAGGTCTACATTGCAGTGGTCAATCACTGTTCAGCATCTAGGTCTACATTGCAGTAGTCTCCTGCCCAGCTAACTAACCAACACACCTCAACCATTTCCTTGTGAGGTATTTTCTCAATTCCTTCTCAATATTCAACACAATCTCCCACTCTCTACTCCATGTTCTCTCTTTTTTCTCGTCTCTCCTAAAATCAAAACCCTGGCTCTTTTACAACAAAATCAAACTGAAACTGAAAGTTCGAGCAAAAATGGCCAAATCTCTTGATCCACCACTCAGTTTGGTTGCTCAGAGAATGACGAACGAAACAAGATATGAATATTGAATCATGCTATTTGATTGCAACCATGACCACCCAACCAAATTTAGCTCAATAACATCAGGTCAGCAACCAAAAAGACCTACTCTCTTATGTGCACCACTTACCTATATTTTTTCAACTTTTCTCATCTGTATAAGCTGTTGGCACATGCATCAGTAGAAAGCTACTTGGTTTCTTCTCTAGTTGACAAATGGGTAGAAAGCTAAGAACACAACTCGAAATCACCTTATTCATGTACACCTTTCCACCAGACTAGTCAGGTTGAAGGACCACCTATGTTAGCAGTAGAGCAAGGAAAAAGGTATTAAGACTCTTCTCAAGTTCCCTCCTAGAAGTGCTGCAAAGACAACCTTGCATCCTGCTTTACGCCTCCCAGCAGCCTAATAAGGGCCTAAAAGACTGCTTTTACCATTGTCTTGTTAGTAGTTTACTTCTACTAACTGATCCTAACGGTTGCTTGGGGGCTTCTATATCTGCAAAACTTTTTCTCCATTAAGAGCCCTATTTATCGGAAGAATACAGGGAAAAGGCCTCACACACATGGTCAAAGCCTGTATGTAACCAACAACATAGTGATCGATTGTTACATCTATTAGCCACAGGGCGTCAGCTGATAATCTGCCAACCTTTAATAATCACGTGCTTACGACTTAAAATCTCTGATTCATCTACCTTCTGCAACCAATAGCGGGCACCTTGAACACAATCTTGTGCATGTTGCCCCGCAATCAGAAGTTCCCTATTTTCAGGAGCAGATCAAGTAAAAAGGCACAAGCCTCTTCATAAATTCTCCAAACTAGCATTATTGCTGCAAAACCTCCATGTATGGCTTGTTTTCGTCTGTATTTTATTATTCTTGCTAACCAATACCAATATTGAAGGGTTTCTACGTGCACAACACCATCCTATGGACTATATGCACTGCATAGCAGTTAAATCTAATTAGAACCTCTTCTTTTACTCTTATTAGTTAATTTTCACCTCAAATTATTAAGGTTAACAAGTGTATAAATCATATGTACAGACGCTGCTTACTAGCTTACAACAGTATTGGAATGCCTCTAAGGAAGCATTGAATAATTGATGTAACGTGTCTAATATCACTTGAAACATATCTGCGCCCAAGGACCCAAATGCACCAAATTTTGTGAGCTTGAACTATGTAGGAGTTATGCACCACCAATTTTACGTGGCTGAAAAGAAATACAAAATAAATCATAGGTCGACCCCCTTAGTAATCAGTTCGCATGCAGGTCGAAGTGCGCAAAAGCGCCGATGTCAAAAAACTCAGGAGTGCAGGACCTCTTTCAGAGTGTTTGTTTAATTGAAAATCAAATCAGATAAATACGACAACCATTTTATCTAGAAAAAGTTGTAAGATATGACAGACAAGTATGTACCCTGGTAATTACATACAAGGTAGTTACATGCAAAGGTCCATAAATTAATGAATGCCAAAGTAAATAAATATAGGCTGTCCTAGTGAGAAAAACTACCATATAAAAAACATAGAACGCCATTTAGCCATTTCTATGGTATATGAGACACCTTAACACAAATGATGGGCTGGCATGAGCAAAGACTTGAAGCATTTGATGCGGGCAGGTTATAAACATGTGAAATTCCACGTGCAGCAAAATTTGAGTTGCTGAAACAGATTAAAATGGGAGTTTGTGTTGACCAATAGAATTTAGTGCCTTCGACTATGTCAGTTCACTCACTCCCCACAAATTCACTCCTAAAACACCAAAATGCAATTTTAGCATGTTTTAAAGGAATTTAGAGTCAGCCACAGCTGCCAGCAAATTTGGCTCTCCAAAGACACAATTCTCACATTTAACAACGCAAAAAACAAGAAAAAAGGAAAGAAAAAAAGCATGTGAGTGCTGTCGGTGATACCCAGCCTGTAAGAAGGCAACCAGTAGTGCACCAGTCAAAGGTAAGGGTCTCCCTCCCTCCCTCCCTTTCTTTCACACTCGCGTCCAATCAGCCAAACCAGATCATATCATCTTCTCCTCTCTTTAAAACCTTCAGATCTTCTTCCTTTGATCTTAACCTTCATTTTAAGTTGGGCATCGCAGTTGGATCGTGTCGAGACCACCCCTTCACCGCAAAGTGAAGGTGCATGTAACAGAGCCATTGATAGAGTCAGTTCACAGATTCCACACAATTTCTGCCAAATCGCAATTTCAGCATGAATTTTCCTTGCCAAGTAGCGAATTAGGGCACTTACGATCAATCGAGATGCAAGCAAATTTGCATATCCACAACGAAGTGCTTGAATTAAAGTATAGCCATACTAAAACTTTGAATCTACAGCAAAATGGATAAATTTAAAAATACACGGATGCAAAAAGGGTAGAAGTTCAAAGAGTACGTACATGATTAAGTAAAGGAGACATAGTAACTGCATTGACTGGGCGTTCGGTCACATAGGTCTTGATAAGTGCCAGTGTTCTAATGTCCCACAGCTGACATATTTGTACACAGATGAGCCAAGAATGTTATCACCAAAAATAACAACGGAAAGGGAGCAGGGATTCAGAAGAAGGGCTATCAGTTAACATGCCTTGGCAGATTTATCTAGGGAGCCAGTGAGGAAATGTGAACCATCCGCCGACTTTGAAAGAGACGTAATAGTCTTTTTATGACCAGTATTCTTATCAGACTCCTCAAGCAACTTCCCTGTCTGCCAATTTGAAAACACAAAATATTTATCGCAACAAAAGGTGAGTTAACGTTTAAGAGTGAAAAGAAAAGTGAGTGAGAACAAGATGAAATGGCAAACAATTTCCAAAGATGACTTAAATCAACTTCTTTACAACGAACACAACAAAATATTACGTCAACACATCTCCACAAGAATAAACCAAAGTACACTAACAAAAGGGCATTAGAATACTTCCACAATGGACAATTTGAATAATGGGTAATAGCAAAGATCTCGAATGCAAGTCCTTTTGGAAATTTAATCCTTACTGTCTCCAAAAGTTGCCAACCGAATAATCAATGCTTTATTAAAACCTTAGAATAGTAGCCTCCTTTACCTTTTTGATAGTTAATAAAAATCAGTTCTCATTTGAGTCATTTCTTTGTCATTCACTAACTCCCATTTTCAACTTTTGAATCTAAATGACTTGTTTGCCCATGACATCATACTTATGTCACCATTTCCATCCAAAATCTAATGGATGTTACTAAGTGGCAGGACGTTCAGGGCAACTTTTCAAATGCAGAAATTTAAATTAGGAAAGGTGCCAAAGGCCAAGGCTTTTCTCCACTTAGGGGTTTGAGTAACAATTGTATTTTGTTAAAATGCAGTTAATTACCTCAGAATCCCAGATACGAACTACAGCATCTTCGCCAGCACTAATGATTGTCTTATTGAGAGGCCCCCAAACAGCTCTATTAATTCTTCCCTGAGGGCCCTTAATTGTAAGCACAGATTCACCAGTCTCTGCAAAGTGACACGGATCATACAATAACAGAACATCAGGTACTTGAGTGGAGAATTGACAAGCAAGAACTTTAGGAGAAGACAGAATTAGGAATGGAATTGAAAGTTACAAATTGCCAATAAAATTGCAGATTTCTGGAAATATCGTCTATCTCAACGCAATGGGGGTCATTAACAATCCTAAGTAACAAAAGCCAAAAAGTACTCTCACCGTTCTGCAATTTTTCCCCTTACTTTTTACCGATTTCTAGCATACAATTACAAGATCCAAACTTTTAACTCAACTCAGTTAGCAATTTGTTTGCGCTCAAAAGCAAACTCTCAGTCAAATTGCAGGCAAAGCCAGGTTATTTTTTCCTCCATCTAAGGACTTCTTCTGAAGTGTTTGGAAAATTGGAAATCTTCAAATGTAGAATGTAGAAAGTAGAAAGTGCAGCCAAATGTCAACACAAAACATCTAACTTCTAAGAAGGCTATGAATAATGTAGTCTACTCCTATGAAGGCTTTGAAAAGAAAAAGATAAAGGATTTGAGTTTTGAGTTTTGATTGATGTGGATGATGTCTTATGCAATGAGTCTTGAAACACATACTTATTGTACAAAAGTATCTAGAAAAGAAGTAACAAATTAAATTCTACATAAGTCAGTTTTTTACATGAAAAAATAACTTCCAAACTTGTGTCCAGCATCATCTCCTTTTTTGGCAAATATTAATAAAAAACTTAATGCATTGGCATTTAGTTAATGACAAGTCATTAACTTTTAGCAGCTATAAATAGTGCCTATCCATAGTGAGAATTTATTTGCCAGGTGCAAACACAATTACGGGTCAGATAAGATTTGTTTGACAAGTCAAACCAGGACAACAAGTCAAAATGCACAATTTAAAATGTATTCTAGGAATTGCAAAGAAGCTTACGGTCACTGGGATCGGCGGCAATGCGCTTGACCTGAATCGAGGAAGGCAATTCCATAAACGGATCAGTCGTGATCACGGCAAGCTTATCGCCAACGGATAAATCCACAGCCCTAGCAGGAGAGTCAAAATTAAACGAGAACAGCTGCGTCCCGGTCTGCACGTCCCACAGCTTCGCTGTCTGATCCGCACTCCCCGTAATCAGCCGCGTTGAATCCCCTAACACGAAGAAAACAAAAACACCAAAACCCTAATCATAAACCACAAATCTAATACTCGCTCCGTTTCATAATCGTCGTTCCCATCGACTTTTGGCAAATATACATTTTGAGATAATAATAGCTTGACTAACTAGGACAAAATCGACGAGTAGTAGGAATTCGCAAAAGTCGAAGAAGGCATAAATTATGGAAGAGCTGATGCGAGAGAGCCAATAGGGAGAGAGAGAGAGAGATGGAAGGGGCTTACTTGAGACGTCGCAGCACCAGACAGCGCCGTTGTGGCCGCGGAAGGTGCCGAGGCGCTCGCCGTTGTCGGCGAACCAGAGGGTGGGGTTGTGGTCCTTGGCGCAGGAGAAGAGGAGGTCGCCGTCGCGGTTGTACTTGAGGAACGTTAGCGGCCTCTCGTGCCCTTTCATCAATATCGGCCTCATGATTGTTCTGCTCTTCAGAAGAAGCTGAGCTCAGATTGCTGTTTCCCGGCTTCAGATGGCTGCCGCGCGACGAGGGGTGAAGTATTGAACCTGAGGACGAGTGATGTTTTTAATTAAACCCTAGAAATAAGCCGACCTCACGAGTTTCCGAGCTAGTACTAATTGTGAATAGGAACCCCATACTTGGGGCCCGCTTGCACAAAATACCCTGGCCTTTTTTCCTTTTTTTCCCTTTTTTTTTTTTTTTGTGGACTTCTCCCCATCCATGCTTTGTGCCACATGCACCATTTGACATTAAAAATTGATTCTTTTCTATATATGTTGAAACTAAGAAAGTACAAATGGCAGTCTTTAATTCAAAAGTTTATATATATAGTCAGTACCCATACCCACACCCACGAGTAGGCCTATTTGAACATCCACTCAAAGCTCTGTCAGACCTTATTAAAACATGTATACAAATATAGAACTATGCATTTAACTAATACCTTAATAAGACTTCTAAAATAGTACTTATAGATCTTCTAAGAAATTTCCCTACTAAAATTTTCCTGAATGACTAACATAAATCATCAAAACTTTATAGATCTAAGCTCCAAATAATTCTCAGAACATAAGTAAAGTATTGCTACAATTTCTCAAAGGCTTAAATTAACTTCTTAACGGGCATCTTTTGCGGCTCCATTCTGGTTAATCTCATAGTACTCAGGTTCATCTAAGTGATCACCTAAAAACATTTATAAAAATGTGAGCTGGGGCCCCAGTAAGTACACATATCATATCCGTAAAATAGGTTTTGGGATTCATAAAAATATGTTGTGGTTTCTCTTCGATTTAAAACTGGTAAACATTTTCAAATGAGACACACACAGGCACGCTCTTTATGAAAGCAATTCCTCAAAGAATCTCATAACAGGAGCATGGCATTAAGAAGGCTCATTAACAACTATCACAGTTCATCATAACTTAGGTATGTTGCGGTCAGCGTACATTCCCCCTAACTAGGGCCCATAATCCCTACTCCACCAGGAATAAATATTGTTTGGTCAGGGTATGCGCCACCCTGACTAGGGCCCCCCACAATCCTTCCTTCGTCCCGGATACATAATATTGTGGACGCAAGGGCACACTGAGAGGTATTGTGGAGTTGACGTGCAGGCTCGGGCGACGGGGGTTGCAGAGACAGTACGGGGCCGCAGGTGATGGGGGTCGCGGAGTCGGCGTGCGAGCGATGGTAGGCATCGCAAACGATGCATGGCCTAGGCAATGAGAAGTGAGCATGCATTGGTGAAAGGCTAGCCGATCCCCTAAGGGGAAGGCGTGCCGACCCCCAAAAGGGAAGATGTGCAAATGACTGAGCAAGAAAGAGGTTATGAGGGTTAAAGCGCACCGAGGTCATTTCGGGTGGGAAGATGTGCGATCGGCTGAGCAAGAAAGAGGCTGGAAGATTGAGGCTTCGAGGTCGTTTGGGGGGGGAGATGTGCGATCGACTGAGCAAGAAAGAGGCTGCGAAGATTGAGGCACGTCGAGGTCGTCTCGCTACCCAAAAAAAGAGTCGCATGAAAAAAACTTAGCGAAGAAGAATCGTAAAAAATGAGAAAATGCAAGTGACTTGAGGGTGCATCGCTTTGATCGGTTTAGGAGCATTAAAAATTGACCGTTGAACAGTTGATATGTCGTGGGAGAAGGACCCAAGAGCGGTCCAAAATTGGATAGCCATGATGGGATAGCAACTAGAGATATCAATGGGCCGGGCTTGGGCCGGCCCAGCTCTGGCCCATCGAGCCTGCCGTGAAACCGGGCCGGGCCAGTGGGGCTGCAAACCAGGCCAGGCCAGAAGAAGGGGAAATCTGGGCCCAGTCCAAGCCCTGGCCCTAGGCCCAATATCTAGGGCCGAGCGCGGGCCCTATATTTTTTTTTGCATTTTCTTGTTATTCAAAGTAAAGGCTGGAATTACGGTAATTTCTTGTTAGTATTTAAGCAAATTATAACGTAGTACTATGACTTGAATTTTTGTTATTATGTAAGTAAATCTCTCTCTCTCTCTCTCTCTCTCTCTCTCTCTCATTTACATCTCTCAATTTTGAATTTCTTCTTTTATATACTCTAGACATGTTCAATATTCAAAATTTAATGAACCTAATCTTTATCCTTTTATTTTATTTTATTATAAGTCATATACATACATATATATATATATATATATATGTATATATGTATGTATCTATGTATGTATAAACATATTTATTTGTCTCTCATTTTATTTTTTATTATATGTTAAACCTTTTTATACTCTTCTTGGTGAGCTTTATTAATAAAATCTTAACACATAACAATTATTACTATTTGAAAGAGACTATTCCTACTATTTTATATTTTACTTCTTCTTTCGTTGCTGAAAGAATAACAATTATTTTTTAAAGTGATTGAAAACTCATAAAAAAAAGTGAAAATAATATTATTATTTACTATCTATTTTGTTATTATTATTTGATAATGTAAATACTAGCTTTTTATATGTATTTTAACAGTTATTTTTTTAAGCACGGTACCAATACTAATTTATATGTAAGAGGGTGGTATTAGTCGGTTTGGTATTTATTAACAAATAAGTTCGGTCCATCCAAGACAGCCAAGGCCTCTTCAAGGAGGCTCATGATTTCTCACGGTTCGATTGTAATTTTTGTAATCTAATTCTTATTTTACGTCAAACATATCTCTAATTATTGCATCAAGGAAGAACGATCATCATAATTCATATTCAGATTCTCAAATGATTCGGCGTGGCCCTGGCCCAAGCCCTAAGAGTTAGGGTCAGTCCGGGCCCAAAAATGGGCCGGGCGAGCCAGGGCCAAAGGGGGCCAGGTCGGGCCAGCCTGCAGGCCGCCGGGCCAGCCTGCAGGCCGCCGGGCCCTTTTGACATTTCTAATAGCAACAAAGTGTAAATTTAACATTTATTACGCTAAAGCAAGAAAAAAAGATAACTATAAAGAACCAAAAATGCAAAAGATGAAAGCATACCTCAAAATGTGACTTTTCAAAACAAGTTTCTCATAATTATGAGATGTGTCGTGATAGCCATGAAACCCTTCTTTTGATTGTTAAAAGTCCACAAATTCTTAACGATTGCAATCCTGCTTTTTATCCACTCCAACAGCTTTATTGTTTGCTCCTTCTCATAGCCACGATCTTCATAGCTCTCTCTTTACCATGTTCAGGGGTTGGTTTCTTTGATAGTGGCTGGAAGTGCAAGATTTTACCTCATAAACCCCACACGGTCAACAATTGGTAGCGGGTAGTCATGTAAGATTATTATGCTTCCAATCTCTCTTCCAGTAAAATCGTGATCGAATACCTAGTGACGCTAAGTATTTGGTTTTCGCATCTTCTCATCAATGATCTGCTGTCTAACATCAGCTGTCTTAGGTGTTTACATTTGTCCAAGTGCATAAGCAGATAGTCCATTTTTTAGTTTTGCCCCAATTCTTTTCTGGTAATAAACAAATGTTGTTATCACTTATCCAATATCTTTTTTGCTATCAAAATACGCCCACACCATACTTTTCAGATTCTCATTATTTAACTCCTCACAGTCTCTTTCTTAACCAAAGCAATTCCGAGCATCAATGTCAATTGGTTTGGAAGCAATAACTCCCACGCTTGCATTTGGTTTGATTGGTCAGATCTCTGATCCTTGAATGTAGCTTTAGGGTTTTGTTGGAGATAATGAAAATGGTGCGGAGCTAATTTCAATTAAAGACATGATTCTATCTATTTGACATTTAAACAGAAGTAAAACTTAGATTAGATTTCTGCATTATACTAGCCTAATACATGAAAACTGCCATCCATCAACGTCCAAACAACATCAAAATAGAATTTGAGTGAGTTCAAAATTCGCGTAGGTTCTAAATTTGTGCTATTCAAAAATTTGCCAAAGTTCAAGAGGTTCATGACTTCAAAATTTGCATGAATCAAAACCAACACCATAATTTTTAAGTTCTGAATTTGGCTGTAATGTACAAAACAATTCATGTAGATGACCAATATAATAGCAATGTTTGATCTAAGAAGAATTTGATCCAGAATATGCATAAATTAAAAACCCATGCTCAGGATATGCGTAAGAAAAATCAAACACCCAAAATATTATGTATCGCGTATCAACTATTAAATTTTGCTCATTATTACCAAGTTGTCTATAAGAGAGACTCTTATACATGGCCAAGTCATTAGCTATTTTACTTTAATTTTATTCTAGCTTTTGGTCTTAAGCTGAACTTTTTTCATGTTTATTAGATTGCTTTTGATGACATTGATGTTAAAACAAATTAAAAAAAACCCAAATCGGTATTAGATCAGAATTGGCATAAGAAAAGAAAAAGATGGAGAATTCACCAAAAAGAGGTCAAAAATTGACAAACCAATTTTAGATGAACTGGTGTGGCTTGAAAAATGGGGATATTTGGCACAATTGTTGCAGCTTGAAACGTGGATGATGGCCGCGAAATCGTGGATGATGACGGTGAAGAAGTGGAATTCTTCTAGAGTCAGAAGATGCGACAGTTGTGATGAAGAGAAAGAAGGCAATGCACCTGTGGTGGACGATGGTAGGTGGCTAGAATTTGGTGGACGGTGGACGGGTGGAAATGGTGAGGTGATTCGTGGAGGTGGTGGTGCGGCGCAGAGAAGAGGTGAATTGGGTGAGTGGCTGAGTGCGGCGAAAGAGAAGAAAGAAGAAGAGAGAGAGATTGTAGGTAGGGTTGTTTTTGTCCACTATTTACATTAACAAGATGGAGGATTGATTTTGCACAATAGGATCAAATTTAGGGTTAGGATAAAGATTAAACATATATCATATACAGAGTGGGTATGCGTCAACAGGGCAAGCCTGATACTAAGGCGGATGTACTAAATACCGTGCACCCGCTATGGGTATAAAGTTTAACTATCATACCCGCCTTATAACACTGTCAAAGTCAAAAAAACTCGCCCTTACAGGATTAGGAAGGGTTGGCTATATGGTTGGTGGAGATCAAATTGCATCCCTAAACCCCCAGGACTTAGTCTGATGATTCTATTTTTGCTAAAGAATATTTTGCATAAAAAAACTAAATTGATTCGACCAACGTATCTAAAACATCTTTTAGCCATACTTTTTGGAAAAGCATCCTGCTATAAAAGCCAAGGATTTAAACCACATATCGTAAGTGTTTAGCTTAGTAAACTTCTCATAGAATCTTTCTGCAATTTGTTTACAAAAATGATAATGTAAATTGGAAACAAAAATCTTGAGAATTATGAAAGGCACATGGCTCTCAATCCTCGAGGCTTGCGTCGTTAAGTTATGCAAGGATGAAGTTTCAGTCTCAAATCAAGCAATTAAATATGTGAAGTTTTTTATTCCAGTAATCCAAACCAAAATTATCCCACTGTTACTCTTTTCATGGGCAAATGTGAGCACGTGTCATCCATGTGACTTTCTCAAGGGCTAAAGCCAAGAAAGACAGATGCAATAAGCTATATGAAAATCTATCAGGCTCCATATGCACGAGGCGGGAGGTAAATGCAAGACGTGTAGTAAGCTACCATGACAGCAAACAATACCCTCAACCTCAACCATTATCTTGCTCAACAAACCACTGTCCTCAAGAAATCTTAAAAATCGTGCAAGCATAAATCCAAACAAAAGAAAAAGAAACACACACATACAGGCAAATAACAACAATCACCAATTAAGGAATCTATTAAGAACAGAAAGAAATAGTAAATTAGGGAATAAAGTCTCATTCACTGGGTTTGCCGAGAGGGGGAAGTCGATTCAATGGCGGAGGGTGAACTAGCCAGAGATAAATCCCAATAACACCCAGTCATTCAAAACCATAAGGTAGATAAGAAATGAAATAAATAAAAAAGATAGATGACTTACACTTGCAAGCATGCAATCCATTAAAATCGAAAACGCTGGACAAGAAGTAGAGCACAACCACTCCAACATAACATTGTCCGTGGGGAGGAGCTACATTACCTAAACCACATTCAACTCAAAGGGCCACCTAAATCACACCATCTCCTAGCAACATTAAGTTATCATCAGTAGACTGGAATTCACAAACCTAAAAGATGAAGCAACCAAGCCTAAACTTCAAACCATAACCATTGAAGAATCAAGAGATAGATTGCAAACACAACTGCAAAGTAAACTTAATAAATGGAGTAATCAAACACAAGAACCTAGATTTTAGAAACTTCAAATGCACATGGAAGTGGTTGGTTGTCTAGACACACTGAAATAACAAATGTAAAAATTGGAGTCAACAAGGAGTAAAAGCGGTTTGTCACTTAGGAACACCTGAAAATTATAAATAGAGTCGGCGCCAACAACGTGCGAAAACGGTTAATCACTTAGATACAAGGAATCTAGCATTTCCAAAAAAGTGGAGCCAACAACACGTGAAAGGGGTTGATCATCTAGACATACCAAGAATAATGAAAGAGGAACCACCCAAAGGTAGAGCCAACAATGTCGATTAGCAATTAGCCATGGTGTGATGAAATAAATGGGGAATCAACTTCATTTTAAACTCAGCAAAGGTATGCAAAACTTTGTGCTGAAGTCGATTAGTAAAAATATATTGTTGCTTTTACCAATGAAAACCACACTGGCCATACACTGCACCCATCATAACTTTAATGAAAAGATCTCTAAGGCAGATTACTTTGTTTTAGAGCCAACATCTCTTTTAAAAGATGGTTATTATGTAAAGACGAATAAAGAAGCATCTAATAGCCAGCGCTAACTTACCTTTAAAGCTAGTCACTAGACATCGTTGACACTTGAAATTTAGAGTTCATATTTGATCTTGTCCTTACATTATGTGGATCTACAAGCTAAATAACAAATTCTTGAATCTTGGTGCAAGTTGTTTTACTCACTTGATCTCCTCCCCAACTGGGTTTTCATTTGACTCTATTTTGACCCACAAGTGACCACTTCTCACCACCATCACTTCCACAAGTGTTTCCATCACTAACCACATTCTTCACCTTCATAATCCTTTTGAAAAGTGCTCCATGACCATCCTTGCAAAAAATAGTTTGCCACCACCGATCACACATTATAATTCAATACACTACCACCAAGTCTTTCTCTCGCTCTCTTATTCACTCTCTCTCCCCTCTTCCTCTTCCTCACTCATGAAGGTGAGAGGCTAATGATGGCCCTCATGTCGGATAAGCTGTACCTGGCAAGCGGGACAATGGCGGGACCATGAACATGTTTTAGCTCAAATGTTAGTCTTACAGTCATATGGGCTTCCATTTGTTGGCACTTTGCATGTTGGAAGTAGTTTAATCGGCTCCTCGACGAGGCGCTTGACAGGGTTCAAAGAGCTTGGACATCGCTCGGTTATCGACCCTCTTGCTTTGGTCTGATTTTAATCTTGTCCAAATCAAGTGAGAATCAAAATTCTGTGAAATTTGATAATTTCATGGGATTCTCGCCTTTGACTATTGCGATGAGCATTGAACTAAACTCAAATAACAATTATAGACCACATAATAGTAAGTGAAGTCAGTGTTTACATGTATTATATTTGTCCTTGGAATTCGTAAAAACTCAAATGGAAAAAATCCAGTATAGCAGAGGAAGTATCTAATTACACTGTTAATGACTGAGTTTATGGATTTGAACAAAATTAATGAATTTAAACCTTTAAATCACATTTACCAATATTTTTTTTGGTTTTACCTACTTATTGCAAGAACTATTGCCACGTGCAAGTCAAGTGTCAGTTGCCAATTCGGATTACCAATTCATTTTGGATGCAAATGTTAGTCTTTTTAATGTTATAGATTAGTTACTTGATTGGAACTCAAGGGTCTTATGTGCCAAAAGGAAGCAACCACAGGGGTTGAATGCCCTTTAGTCAAAATTTAAGACACTTTTTTAGGGACAAATGAACCAAACCACTCATTTGGAAAATCCTTAATTCTGGAAATGATTATGTAGTTCAGGGCTTTTTAGCATCTTATTTTGGTTTATCCAAGACTATAATTCACTATGAGTTTATACCTTGATATGATCGATGACCGCGTAGTTTACTATGGGGACGAACATTCTTGAAGGGAGTGCGGTATTCTCGTGCAGGGGAGGTCCCAGGAATCTAATTAGGGGGGGGGGGGGGGAACCAAAAAGTGATAAAAAAAATATTTTGAGGCCTAGTATAAAAAACTGTTCAAATGTCTTGGCTATCAAAGTGTATCCTCACACACATGTAAATTTGGACTTGATTCTTTGATCTTCCTGAAAATAATTTACTGAACAAGCTCAAAAGTGGTCTCAAAAGAAAACCATCCATAAACTATTGCACGCCATTTCCTCATTGTAATCACTGTAACAATAGAAAACATTTTTAATGGTATACAATTTTAAATCTAATGTGTGATATCCGATCTCTCTCTTTATGCCTTAATGTCCTCACTAAATTTTAATCACATAGACTAGAATCCTCCTCTCTAGTCATTGTGGGATACACCCGGCTCAGGCTTTGTTACCTTAACTTCCTTCTTAATGTGGGATTTACCCAGGTTTACTTTCGTTTTTCCTGAACATCATCAACCTAATAGGCTAGCCCAACCTGAACTTTTGAGAGTCAACTCGATACCCTGTATCGACCTGATTCACGACCCCTACACAAAGTAATGCCTCCCCACAAGGCCTAGCAAATAGAAGTACCCATGGATTCGTGGGCATAATCTTATGAGGCCAACCTAATACTGTCTTTAATGGTGCAACTTGGGCAGGTTGGACGGGCCCAAGGGTCAAACCATGCCCAACCCACTCTTCAAAAGTCGTGCCCATGTCCAGCCCAACCCATCTACGGACTAATAATATCTGTCCATATCGAGCCCATCAAAAGTTTGCTGGACACATGGAGTCCACGGGTTGTCCATTGTTACGAATTACGTTTTTTTATAACGATTTTGAAAAATATCATTGACCATCCAACTCTACAATTTAGTCATGACATTAAGAAAACTACACTAAAGTCTCAAAATGAATTTAAATATAAGCATGGAAATTAATATTTTGGATAAAATGAGAGAAAAAGATATATATATATATATATATATATATATATATATATATATATTAGTTAGACGGGCTGATTTCTCCACGGGCTGGACGGGCTTGTCGAAATATTTGCCCTTGCCTATGTCCAGCCCATATTTTTTACGAGTCCAAAATTTTGAGCTCATGTCCATCATGGTCACAAAAAAAGTAAGTCCATTCCTATATTTCTACGGACTGGCACGGGTTGTCCACGGTTGCCTGGCCTAAGTTGCACCCCTAATTGTCTCACATCTGCTGTCGAATATCACAAGAAGCATCGGGTTAAATCTTAAAGGGAAGTTGTCATTCCAAAAGATTAAAAGGATGATTGAGATTTATTTTAGAGCGGTCCAACTTATTATATATAGTTTAAAACAGGTACATGAGGTATTTGGCAAAAAAGAAAAGTGTTTAAACATCTCCTTAAAACCACCAAATAATAATAATAATAATAATAATAATAAAAGGTGTTTAGAACCACAAACCGAGCCTTGTGGTTTATGGCTTCAAACACTTTCAAAGAAATATGTTTGACCAAGAAAAGTACTCTCTGTCCTTATATTTGCAACAAAATGACACTAAATGCCTTCATTTTGGCCTTTTTGAAGTTCATTTCAAAGTTCATTAATGCTTCATTAATTTTTTTCTCTAAATATTGTGATATTTATAAATATTTAAAAAAGGTGAAGAAATAACCATAATATATAGTTTGCTTGTTTTGAAAAATTTTAACAGAAAATAATGAGATTCTTGCATGTTTTTTGGTGCTCTTCTTGTTTATTTTTCCATGTTAAAATTATTTTTAGCACTTTCTACTCAAACATCATTCACAATTTTTGGAAAGTATTTTTGTAACATTTGCCAAACAAAAAAGGATTATGGTAAAAACTATTTTTGAAGACTACATTTATTCTAATCTAAATGTTGTATTTGTAAATCAATTTCAAACGAGCTCTTTGGAGAGAGAGAAAGGGAGAGGGAGAGGGAGAGGGAGAGAGAGAGAGAGAGAGTCTCAAAACTTATCAAAGACGTCTATAGTCACCAAGAAGAGTAAACTTAAGGCTCAACTTCATATCGTCCTTTAATCTGATTAAACTCTATCACAAATTTGTGTATATACTTATATTATAGGATCAAGTACATAGGAGGGTACCAAAAGCAATTGTAATTTCAAGGGTGCAACTTTATTTTTCCAACACACACAGTGGAGCGCATGAGAGTTATGGACACGGCTTGACTCTAATCTTTGAACAACCATAAAAGTTCTAGATTTATAAAAACAACTAGTTTCTGTGGCAAGCAATGCGCTTGCAAAAATAAAGCTATTAAACGATAGTTATTTAAAAAATCAAGCATTATATATAAAAAAATGTTTTAAAATGTAAAACTAAACATGTCTTTAAGGTAACTATTTACTGTTTGGTATGTTTGTTTACTGTCATTTTTAAATTTCT
Organism: Escallonia herrerae; assembly: GCA_033070095.1. Lineage (NCBI taxonomy): Eukaryota > Viridiplantae > Streptophyta > Magnoliopsida > Escalloniales > Escalloniaceae > Escallonia > Escallonia herrerae. The sequence goes on along the minus strand of JAVXUP010002009.1, from coordinate 103,472 downwards.
TTCATAATATCAAGTGTTACTATACTACATAAGTAACTATATAACACCTGCTACGAGGACTGTATACAAATCAAGTTCGAGCCGAACATGAGTGTGTTCGTGTTTGGTTTGTTTAGCAAGGACCATGTTCGAACTCGGCTCGAGTTAGTATAAGAAAGTAAAATGTTCGTTTGAACTCGGTTCATGAAACCATTCACAAAGTTTGGGTTCGACTCGGCTCATTCGTTTAACCAATACAAACCAAACTTCAGCATTGTAAACTCGTTTTCACGTTCAATAAGAACAAGAAAAAAAACCCAGATCTAAAATTTCTAATATTCCAACCATTCAAGGATGAAAAAGAAACAAATTAATAGGAAAAACGACCAAAGGTTGATCTCGCAAAGCGTGTTGCTGACCAAATTGTGAGATATCACGCATATTGACGAGTCTCTAGATCTTTATGAAGAATCAAAACCCGAATCGAAATGGTTGAGAAGTGCTTCTTGTTGACGAGTCTCTAGATCTGTGATAGTTGGTGCGTGTGTTTCTGCACTGCTCAGAGAGGCGAGGCTATGCTAGTTGTTGTGTGTGCTTGTGTATGTCCGAGAAAGAGAGGTGTGCGACGCTAAGGGATGCGATGTTGGTTGGTGTGTCACTGCCTGTGAGAGAGAGAGAGAGAGAGAGAGAGAGAGAGAAGAGAAGAGAAGAGAAGGTGAAGATGCGTGGCTACCGGTAAGAAGTTAGAATAAGGATTTTAGGGTTTGGGTAAATAAGATAAGGATATTAGGGCTTGGGTTTGTAATTGGGCTTGTGCTTGGTTTAGTCTAGGCTTGACTTATATTTTGATTTACAAGTGGGCTTGATCTTTTAACTAATTAATTTTAAGTTATCAAGTTTCTAAGTTTATTTTGCATTAATATATCTGTAGCTAATTATGGATTAACTATAAGATTGATAATTTTTATCCGAACACTATGTTCACGAACAGAATCGTGAACATTTTTAAATGTTCATGCTCTGTTCGTTTAATAAACGAGCTTTAAAATTGTTCATGTTTGATTCATATATTATACAAACGAACTTTTTAGGAAAACTCTGTTCATTTACAGCCTTATAGACCTAGTCTCTTTATATATAAATAATGTTGATGAACAAACAAATCTGAGATTGAAAACCACCCTGATCAATGTCTATTGGATATGCGAGCACCAGAGAGCGGGAAAGCTCGCTTGTCATCGGAAAGAGATCCATTCGGCTAACAGCTTTATGGTTTTTTTTTTATTCACTTTTTAGTAGAGAGAAAGTGCATATTACATTCGGTCAAAGACTTTAAACACATTCTAAACACAAACTATACTGTCCGTCTTAAATATATTGATGAGATTTGACTTGCACGGTTATTTGGAATATGAATTCTAAGTTTTTATTTTTATATGAGAGGAAAGGGAGAGGGAAGGAAGTGAGTCGGAAAAGGAAAAAAAATTAATAAAGGAATATAATGCGGAGAGAAAAATAATGTATAAAAAAATAAAAATAAAAATAAAAATAAAAATAAAGATGAAAAACACATGCAGCTTTTTTAATTTGAAACGATCAATATTCCTTTAGGACAGCAGTGTCACGGTGCTCGGTGTCATTTGCAGAAAGTTAACACTCGCAGAGGCGCAGAAGAAAGACAGTTGCCAATCAAAATGAATTCTGCTTCGTCAATTAGAGCTTTTGGGGCACTGCTTTACAAGTCCTCAAATGGGGTTCCCCGCAAATGCCCCATCTCCTTCTCTATCCATGGTACAACCCCCTTCCCCTTTCTTTCTGTATGTGTATTGTTTATGTCTTGCTGGTACTTGAAGAGTTCGGAATTTTCTGGTTCATTTTGTAGAGATTGTGGTACAGGTACTCGTTTGCTAGGCAGGAGCCTGTCATCCTCTTCATCATACTCATTTTCTACGAAGTGGGTCTTTTCATTTGAACCCCAATCTGTAATTTCTGTTAGAACTATATCGACTACCACCCCTCTTTGTATGGGCAGACGCTCCTGCAAAATTGCCGGCAGTTAGGTACCAATATCTTCCACTTTTTGCCTACGTGTATGTGCGTTTTTGTGTTTGTTGTGTGTGTCTATTAAAGAAAGTACTGCGACCTGATTATTTTCGATAATGTATTTGTGTAAAATCGAGGCCAATGCATGTATGGCAAGAAAAGGGTTCCATTTATCAATTTCTTAACAGAAGTTTAATGACTTAGCAACCGATGCTTTATTGATACCGGACTGAGTTACTTCCAGAAAAGTAAGATAAAGTATTAAATGTAGACCATATTACGGTGCAGGTGGTTTTGCGAAATGTAAACCCACTTGTTTACTGAAAAATCTGTGCGCCCCCGTTGTCACCACTTAAGTGGATCGATATGGCTTGCTTTACCCATGCCTTATCAGTACGTCGAATAGTGATGACACTGCCATTTGAGTTATATTAACTTTGAAGTGTGCAGGTGCTTTTTGTTTGTACAATATTAAATTTTGTGCTGAAAATGCTGTACCAATCAATGTAAAGAATGTGCCTTTTCCTTTTGCTGTGTCTGATTTTCTTGAGCTATGTGTGCTTGTATTCCTCGGAACTCTGCAATCATGATTGAGGAGATTGCCATAGGATTTAAATTCCTTGGTTTTTTAAAATGACGATGAAATGGGTCTGTTTAGCTCTCTCATGTTTTCTACACGCTAAGACAGTTAAGATCGTCTTCTCTGTGTTTATCTGTTTTTTTTTCCTTTCCTTTTTTGCTCTTTCTCGGTTCATCCAGTTTGTGTTTTTATTTAGCTTGTTGTTAGTGAAGTTCTTAAAGTTTACCAAAAAATATAAGGTAGTTAAGATATCTTCTTTCCCTAATTTCTGCTATTTCTTAATTAGTACCATCAAGAAGAACTTTTTATCTGTAGTTCTTAGGTTTTATAACCATAATATAACTGCAGGAGGCTCAGAATGCGAAGAAGATGAAGCTGTATTCAAAAATCGGGAAGGAAGTTGTATCTGCGTAAGTTACTTGCTATTAACCATCTGATGACTCGATAGAGATGAAAGTAGAGATTCGCGTTATTTAATTAGTGTGAACCCTGTAGGACATGCGGAAAGGTTGTTCTAACCAAGCTTCTTGCAAATATACTTTTTGGCTATTATGTGATGCCAGCATGAGATACAACAAAGAAGCAGCTTTATACTTTGGCATTTTGTTATTCACCGAGTTAATAAGTTCCAATCCTTGATAACAATGCAGGGTCAAGAAAGGTGGTCCCAATGCGGTATCAAATACAGCTCTGGCTGCTGTACTTGAGAAAGCTAAGGAGCTTGATGTACCCAAAGAAATCTTAGACCGCAACGTTAAGAGAGCTTCAGAAAAGGGACAGGAGGCTTACATTGAAAAAGTCTATGAGGTAGTAAATGAATTGCAAAGTTGCTCAAATTTAATCCTTTCTATTTCCGTACCTACAATATCATTATGGAATTGTTCAAACTACAACTTTTTTCTTTGGGGTAAAATTCCGTATTTCATTGAAGATCAAACAAGAACAGTGCAGTTTCAAGGGGCATACACCAGAGTATTACAATTTTTCATGAATCCAGCACAAAGAAAACTAAGGCCTAAGGAGATAGTTATGTTAGGAGTTAGGACATTTTCATCTTTTACCCAGTTTTTGCGTAACTCCTAGTTTTCATGGGTCCTTGGCACTTTTTCCCAGCTCAAGACACGATATTGAACCAGCTTGGTAATCTCTAGCACTAGCACACTACCTGGTTTGTTGCCCTTGATCAAACACCCTGTTGCTCCTTTCTATCCAAGTATTGTCTATCGTCACGTGAATCACTAATTTTTTGCAGCCTGCATCTAAACGAAGGACCCCTCAGGTTGGCAATGCTATAATCTACCAGATCATCCAACTTCTTGAATTCAGTACTGATGTGAATATATTGAAGAACCTTGGACCAAATATACTGGACATATTGGCGTGCAAAAAAGAGATGGTCTTTTGTCTCCTTATGAGAGGAACAAAGGAGACAATGGTCACCAGTTATAACATTCCAACTCTTTAGTCTGTCCCTTGTGGGCAGTCTCCTCTTGCAGAGCAACCAGATATTGAAGACAAATTTAGGTAAGTTGACAGTAAACCAGATAATCTTTCACCATCTGACCTTTGCACAAGATTTGTAATGGCATTCCTTGCAGATGCAATTGAAAATCCATTAGGTGTGACCATAGATTTTATCAAGTCTAGCAGAACTAGGTTGGAGGTGAGTTGTCCACAACATGTTGTAGAGCTAGGAATCTTAGAGGGGCTAGAGACCATTGTCACCATGGATAATAGGAGCAACTTTTGTGTTGAGAGTGCTGTTAGCGTAATAGATAATCCTAGGGCCATAATACTTAAGAGGAGGCCACAAGGAAGCCAGTTATTGGCAAAGCCAGGAATTTTCACCTTTACCAGTTCTGTGTTGAATAAAAACCTCCATTTGATCTCTCATTTCCAGCAGTTTTTTTAAGATATCTTGGTACCAGGTTTGAAGTTCCACAAATTCTGCCATTTTAACACATAAGGGTGACACTACACTATCCACGGAGATTCTTTTTTATGTGCAATGTCCCAGAGGTGCATGTTCTTACTCGTTGCAGCCTTGTTCCAATACCTAGCTTGCTTCAAGCTCAGTGCCCCATCTTTTTATGGAAGACAAGCATCAGGCCAACTTACTTTTGCATAACTGAATGAATCTTGCTACGAGCATGTACTATTTACATTGCTATGTTTTTTTTCTAAAAAGTGAGTAAAACTTGCTACGAAAATTTACTATTTACGCTAGAAGTTATCAGAAAAAGGAGGGGATTATACAACCCATTATGGGTGGTTTTTTTTTTTGCACTTATGCAGTACTATTTTCACAATAGCTACTATACATTTCTAAGTTGTTATAAATCTTAAATGTTGTGCTTGTGTTATGTTCAGGTCTATGGTTATGGCGGAGTTGGTATTATAGTTGAGGTCTCGACAGATAAAATAAACAGATCAGTGGCAGCTGTTAGACAGGTGGTGAGGGACTGTGGTGGGAAGATGGCAGATCCTGGTTCCATTATGTTTAAGTTCAAACGTGCACGAGTTGTAAACATAAAAGTCACGGATGCCGACAGGGACCAGCTCCTTGCCATTGCTTTAGATTCTGGTGCTGATGATGTTATTGAACCTCAGATGGATGAAGATGATACTGAAGAGGATAGGTCCGAAAGGTACGAGCCAATTTCAATTTGTACGACTGTGGTTGGTATTTTTTTACGTTATTTCACCACCATCTTTGATTTTTGCTTGTAGTTTATTGCATTGAGATTTAGTACATCTATGTTTGCTCCTGCAGGATAAATTTACTTTCTCATATCACCTTGAGATGTTTGTTATTTGGTTGGAATGAGCTTGCTTTCACTTGTTTTTAGTAACATAGTGAAACAGGCAAACTGTGATCTCATAAGCGGAGGTACTTCACCTTATGATCAATGTTTTCCATTCGAAAGATTCGAAAGGTTGTTGTGAAAGGAAAAGCACAGACCTGATCATTACCTACTTTTGTGTTGCTTATATTGAAGAAAAATTTTCAGCTCAACTCAATGAACCCAAACTAATTGCTATTGGCTACATGATTCCTTTCTTGCATTTCTCTTGACCGAGATCGTGTTTCCTAACATGTCTTATTGTTCCGTGTGTCGTATATATCCTTGCTTGATAGGAAAGTTGCATTTATATAATGCTCCAGGAGCACTTCCTAGTTTAACCGTATAACTCTTATTTTATGAAATTGGAACAGTTCCTTTTTAGCCTCTCCCTGCTTATCATTCTATTACAAGACACCCAGAAGACTAGAAGTTTTTTTTTGTGGTACCTCTTGCCCATCCATATTTACTTGTTACTTCCCATTTCCTAGTCTTACTAAAGTTAGTTTTCATGTATTCTCACCTAAAGCCCCTTGTCTCTGAAGTACCTCTCCAATCTCCATAGTTCCAACTTCTCACTGACCGCTATTTTATTCTCATCAATATAATTATTGTTATCCGCACTTTTGTTGAATACTTAGTAAGCTCATTTATCTTTAGAAGGTATCAGAATTCCTTTCAAATCGAAAATATAGTACTCCTACTAGTTGGTAGTTCTCTAACTAGCTACTACTCCATCATACATGTCCTTCAACATGCTAAGTATGTACCACTCCATCATCCCATATGGAGATCATGTCCTTTCTTTACATCTCTCAAGTAAATGCTGAGCAAGTAGAGCTTTTATACTTGTCTTTTGTCCATGGCCAATGACCCTCGCCTAAAGCTTCACAGTTCAACTTATAATTATCTCTCGGATAAAGTATCTCTATCAACTTAGGACGCTACTTGTTTAATCACTTTTATGTTCTATAAATGGTGAAATGCAGATTGTCGAAACCATGAAATTTTGATATGTTGGAAATGATTTGATGGCATGATAGATAATCGAGGAGTACCACTCTCCTGCGCCTTTCAGACTTGGAGTTTTGAGTTCTATATAAGCTGTTATAAACATTGTATGGTAGCGAGCTGCTATAATCTGCTATTTTTTTTCTTTCTCCTTGTTGATAGGTACAGGGCAATGAGTATTGTTAAATCATGATTTAGATTGAAGGGTCCATTCTCTTGCAGTTTAAGCATTTAGACTAGAGGGCAATATAACATATTATTAGGGCTCATGCTGCCCAATGTTGTGGGTTTCTTTCTCCCTGCTTGCATTTGGCCCCAGTAATACGTCTCATTGATTTGCCACTACGATTGTTCGTGGCACTCTTTTGTGGTGCACCTCAGTTTTGTATCTTTTTGATTTGTCTCAGTCTCTTTACGTGCAATAGGGGACTTGCACTTGAGGGGGAGTGTCAAAGCATGACATACACTGTTGGATCCAATCTCTCACAGCTTAGGCTTTTAGATGATAACTTACAAGTGTTGTGCGCAATCCTTTAAGGTGTGAGAATAGAAGAAGGTCGTCCAATCCTTCTTTTCTACTCTTCGTGTGCATAATTTTTAAGTTGCAATAATAATCTCGAAACTGCTGAAATATCTGTTGTATGCAGTTCTTTTAGTCTTTATGCTTTGAGAATTATCTGATGCATTTCATAGTTAGCATGACTTAAAAATTTCCTATCTACTGTGCACAGAGTTATAATTTCTCTGTTGGTTCTTGTTCTAGGTATTTTAAAATTGTGACTTCAGCAGAGAATTACGCAGCAATACTATTAAAGCTTCGTGAAGAAGGAGTGAATTTTGAACCTGATAATGGTTTTGAGCTACTTTCTATACCCGCAGTTGAGGTAAGTAAAAAGTTGCAGCCTAGTCTGCAATTGAATTTGAATGCTACTTTTGACATTAATCATACAATTTCCTGCAATAATTGCTATTGTTGACATCAATTGTACAATTTCTTGCAATTATTTAGGGTATACTATGAGAGTTATCTGGCATTAGTACATGCACATTTGATTGTTCTGGGAATTAGTCTCGAAGAGTCATAAGGTTTATTTCTTCTGCAAGGGCTGGCCTATGCTTACCTGAAAGTGTATCATCTATCATCTGTTAGATCAAGTGCTTTTGGACATCTACTGTTTGCCAAAGCACAAAAGATACTAGGTCACAGATCATTTTTTCCACATAAAAAATTATGTAACAGACTGTTACATGGACTCTTCAGAATGCATGAAGTACCCGTGCGGGACACTCGACCCTTGGACATGGGTATGGGTTATGTGTCCAACACATCTCTTAGGATATGCTACTATGAGCACTATCTTGTAGTGTTTCTTTTGATTTCTTTGGCTTTGAGACAAGACAAGTTCTCAACTAAAACCATGTGTGTCACATAAAACATCATTTTACCTCAGAAATAGTTAATAAGTAATACTAGATATGAATATTTTGCCGTGTCCCTTTGTCTTGTGTTTTAAAAATTAGATGAATCCAACATTTGGACATGTATCCGACCTGGACACTTGTACTGAGTCCATGTAACATAGGTCACAGATACATCAGTGTTTTTTCAAATAGCATACACTGCAGAAAATGGTAAAAAGTTATGGTAAGTATATTCTCTTCTATCTTTTGCTGAGAAAGCCGAAGAGAAGAAATGTTGAAAAGAGAAGAAAATCGAGGTGCAACTAGAATCAGTCGCACTCCAAACATTTTGAATTTAAGCAACTAAGTTAATCAAAAGTTAACTTAGAAATGCAATACCTTAGTGATCTAGCTCGTTGATTTGCGCTCGTTGGCCAGTTGCCACACTTAATTCCCACACCAGCACGTTTGGCACCAATTCACGCACCACATTTATTGAGTTAGTTTTTGTTTTGTTGGCAGCCAAGTTGACATGTTTGACAACTTATTGGTCCACAAGGCCCTAGATGGTAACTGTCTTACCGTGTCCCACACTATTTTGGAATGCACATGTAAAGTTAATGCTCTTTGTGAATAGGACTTCATTTTCCACCTGGCTGTGCGATACAAAGTTTAGGTAGTTGTACCAACACTATTCAGGATGGGGGCCCATGGTTACATTGGACCTCTTTTAATTGATTATCACGGGAGATGGAAAGATTGGTAATTGTTGGAGGTATTAATTATAAGTTATTGATGCACTTTCGTTCGTCAAAATTTCATTTTCATACTAAATACAAGGGTTAAATACAAAACTGTCCCCCGTGTTTTATACTTTGTAGTTCACTCCCCGTAATTGCAACTTTTGCTATAATGTCCCATGTAATTGACAAAACGTTGCAAAACTGTTCCTTACTGTAACTTTTTTTGAAAATGCCTTTTGCTTAAGCATGTGCTGTGCATGTGCATATAGTAAGGGTAATAATATAATTTTAGTTACGTATAATTAAATTAAAACAAAGACTTATTTCTTTGTTTTAATTAAATTTCAGATTTTCATCTCTCTCTCTCTCTCTCTCTCTCTCCCCCCTTCCTTCAAATCTGCACTACCCCCTCCCCCCAATTTTAGATTTGCATCTCTCTCTCTCTCTCCCCCCTCTTTCTCTCTCGTGCATGCTGTCCTGGAACACTTTGGGGTGAACACCCATCCGGATTGGACGCTGGTGGTGGAAATGGCAGTCGAGGTAGTGGGTTTGACGGCAGGCAGTGGGCATGTCGGGGGAAATGGGTACGATGGCGGTCGAGGTAGTGGGTTCGATGGCAAGCGGCGGTGGCCACCAACACCACCCTTATCCCACCAACACCAGCTGCACGTTTCTGGTGCACCGCCTCACCGCTGCTGAGTCGCCGTCACCCCTAAGTCATTGACGTTCACCACCTCCGGGCCCATCGCCAACGGTGTCACGCCACCTCACCTTGGATGCATCGCCATCTTGTATCCTTAAAATCATTGCCGCCTCTGACGGAATTTATTTTTGGGGTCTGTGTTCGTACATTCGTGCTTGTGGTTCCTGCCGGCATTAAAACAGTCAATTTACATCTAAGTACTCACTCACACACACACACACACACATTTACATCTAAGTACCGAGTTTAAAAGGAAAATATTGGTTGTCTTGTGATAAGCTGTGTGAGTTGTGGTTGAAAAGGAAAGCATGTGGGTATGTACATCATTACTGTTATACTTCTGAAGCTTTCTTTGTAATCAATTTGGTTGATAAACATGGTGGGAGGCCTGTGATGGTAGCTGCTTGCGGTGATGGTTAGGCCGTTTTCTTATCAAGATGATGTTGGTTGAGAGAGCGACATGGCCACAGCAGAGAATGGGGGTTTGCTTTGTATGGGATAATGGATTGCGCGGGCACAGGCTAATGTTTTGAATGTGAGGATGGATTTGTGGCTGTATTGTGTGTTTTGACCATGGATCATCGCGGCCTCCACTTATTTTTTAATGCCACACATGTTTTTGACTGGGTACTGACCAGAGTGGACATTGGGAAGACAAATAGGTGATGGCAGTTTTGCCCGTCAAATATTAGTAGCTTTGGCAAAACCCCTTGTTGCTTTGGCAAGAGGGGCTGCCATTATTGACCAGTAATGATCACAGTGCGGACAGTGTGTTATGTGCAGATGATAGAGCTTTTGTTGCCGAGACTAGTCTCAGGACTAAATGTTATGTAGTCATGCTTCAGATTTAAAGGGTTTGGGCTAAGCAGGATTGAGATGGAGTATTCTGCATGCAATTTCAGTAAAACTAGGTGGTCTGATGTGAAGTAAATATAATTGGCAACAAGGGTAAATTGGAGGTCTGCTTCTGGACTGCTACGTGACCATAATACTCCTGGTGATCCTATAGGGTTCAGAATGTTGCGCAACCAAAAAAGACCGTACACATTAAATGAATGTAGCTGGTACGCGTTAAGGGGATGAGCACAAGGAAGGATAGAACAAAAAATCAGGACATTTTGCAAGAAAATCAGGGTTGCATCAATTGAGGACAATAAGTAGGCCATTAGATGCCCCAGGAACAAGTTGCCAGGTTGATGGATAGGGGTAGACATGGGATAACATGGGGAGAAGTGAGATTGATTGCTAGGAATTTATCGGAGCATATGTGCTTTGATTGTTAAGAGTGGAAGAGAAGGATACATGCGCCAACTCTAACTAGTTTTGGACGAAGGCTTAGATGTTGATGATGATGTACCACCGGTAAAAGCTCTGGCAGCTGGCAATTCACTAATCTCGTTCCATGCCTCTTAGTGCCTGCCATTTTGAATTTCTTGACCCTTTCGCTGAACAGGTTTATGATGTATATTTCAATATCTGGCAGGATTGTGTTGTATATGAAACAGATGGACTTTCTGTCATTTTTCATTTTTGGCCGGGTAGCTACCCCATAATCTCATTGGCAAATCTTCCTGCTTGTGTCATTGGGTGCCTTCTAAGTCGATGACCTAACGCTTACTTGATCGACTTACCTTTTGGATATGGACTTCCTTTCTGTTATCAATGTTTATGACTTGTTTTTCAGGCGAGGTGACCCTCCCACTTTGTTTGCAGCTTTTCCTATGAGGGGAATTTCCAGTTCTATTGTCTCCACTCAGTTCAAAGTGCATTGCTCACAATTGCAAGTATCATTGCTGTTGCTTCTTCGAGCTTGCTGCCAGCACTTCCTTGTGAGGTGGACAAAACGTCCCAACAATGATAAATGGCTTACCTAGGCTGAGCTTTGCCATCTTACTCTAGACTTGATAGAGCAGGACGAAAGCTTTATTACTCATTAGGGTAGCTGGGACTGTGGGAGAGGGGAAATACAGTTTGTGGCTTGATTGGACGATTTGGTAGACCTATTCTAGGCACTACAACTATATCTGGCTGATATAGTTCATTTGGGCCATTTATTAGTGATTGAATACAGGGTAGGTACTTGATTGAGAAAATTTTCAATTAGATTCGATTGATATAGTGTTTTTATTGTTAGTTTTGTCCTATGAAAGGACATTTGACCTAACGAATCATGTAGCTTGCAAAAATTAGAGATTTCTGTTTCTCTCCTTGTTTAGTACTTTATCCTCTTTTAGGAACCGTTAATGGTTCCACGTCCACACTGAAGATAATCACACCGCACCTTGACTGAGTATGCCATCTAATGGGAAGCATACATCTTTCTGAAACGTGAAATTGTCTGCCGGCATAAGCACAGAAGCAATACACCTCGAAACAGCTTTGCTAGATCAAGTGGGTGGGGGAAGCAGACATGCCGGATCACTTACAAGACACGTCTTTGTATAGCATTATCATTTTGTAAGAGATGACCAGAAGTGTACAATGCAGTTCATCATTTCAGCAATGAAGTTACAACCATTGGAGAACAATTCAGAATGTTTTCACTGAAACTGCCTGGTAAAATGAGAATGATCATCCACAAATGGAAATGAACACTTGAAAACCCTTCATAGAAGTCTGTAGGCACAAGTTTGTAGCCAGAAGGTACGACTTAAATAGGTGGAGATTATTATCGACTCTAGTTGGTAAGATGTATATGGTGCTTCCGAAAGTGATAAAGACCGACTAGTTACTGAGCTGAAACTAGGTCTTAATGTCCTTAAGTTCTCCAAAGAGCAAACTGGCTTTAACCAGTTGAAGGATTGCTAAGTTGGTAGGCTTTGTTGTCACCATGGTGATGTAGGACATTTGGTAGCTAGATTTGCTGTGGTATAATACCACATTATAGTTGATCCATTTACTCGCACATTAGTGTTTTGATTCAGACCTATATAGGTAGAGATTCTGCAAGATCTTTCTCTTTAGATGATTCGAAGACAGTCCCCTTCGTTACCGTGGTTATTTCAGGCTTTGCACTTTATTCTCTAAGAAAAATATTGGAGTCTCCTCTATGAGTAGCTTGTTGTATTACTCCATCCAGTAAGTCAGGAATATAATGGGAGGCTCGCCTTGTCATTGTTTGTATATGTGCACTTCCGTTGATGTCCTATTATTGGTACGGGTCATGGTCCAATCATAATAGTTTTTCTATCGCTGGTTCATGCATGCACTCCATTTTACTTAATTGAGAATTCTTACACCAATATTACAAACATTCAATTTCTGCTTTGATTATTGCGCCATCATTGTTCTGGCAGGTTGCATGTCTTAGCAAAAGAGAGAAAAACAATTGATAGAACATAAAGCACACTACTGCCCATCTGTCAAGTGATGTCACTTCTTGTTTAGTATTAATACAATTATGTTCACCTTACCTGCTATTTATACTGATTAGGTTTTTACTAATAGAGCAGTGCATGTAAGGCCTGCTAAAAAACTCAAGCTGGACTTGGTTTAAGCAATTTTAAGCAGCGATACGATTATCTTTCCACATATAAGTGAGAATTTGCTGGTGGATCTCAGGTAGATGATGAGGCAATGGACTTGAACAAGGAACTCGTGTCCAGATTACTTGAATTAGATGACGTTGATGCTGTATCCACAGACCAGAGATGATGATATTAGTGCTTATCGTCATCAATTAAACCAAGGTTTTGAAGCTGCAGACTCGTACTTGAGTCATGAGTGAATTAGAACGCTTGATTAAGCCAGTACACGAAATAGAGGCATCCGCATTCTTGCCCAGCTCAGCGGATCTAGCCCAGGTTGGACTCTCTACTGCTCATGTACTTTCCACTGAGGGAGTACTCATATCTATTGGGTAAATTTTTGACTACCCCTTAAAGTTGCCATATTGTTTGCTTCTCTCCATTTTTTCCAACTTAAATACCATGGAAGGAATCCCATATTTCCGATTTCGTCTGGTAGAATTTGGAGACAAATACTATAAATCACAGCTTCTGCAACCTCTTGCCATCCTCGATTCACTGTAACACCTCAGAGAGTGAAGCTTCCCCTGGCGATCTTAATAGCCTTGCACATCACCATATCATCACCAACGAGCATCATTGTGCACATCACAGCATCATCACCACATCTCTAGCGACCGACAAAATCCCTGACCTTAACGTGCACGCTACTTATTTTTTTATCCACACGAGAACTGAACCATCAAAATATGGGAAGCCATTTTGATGTAAATAAACTGCGGAATTAGCGTGCTGACTTTACTTCTTCGGCAGCCAGCATCCACGCAGGCCAAACCGTAGGGGAATTTGGCTCTTGCTATTTCTTCGAATGAGGATCCGTCTAATATCAGTGTGTACCCTTTGCCGTTTTTGTCACTAATTGAATCGATATTAGCATGCCTGTGATGGTAAACAAATAAATCACGTCTCGTAAGATTTGCTGCTCCAAGCAACAAAGGGTGTAAAGAGGAGAAAATTAAAATGAAAAAACAATGTAAATAAATAATTTTACTAATGCAGAACATACAAGGAAAGAGGATTAGAATTTTATTTCAAGGAACACTACTGATCGGCTTCGGTAGGACGTGTGACCTAAGGGGTTAGCCTAGTGGTTGGAACAACGAGGGTGGGGGGGGGGGGGGTGGGTTAATGTCTTGTGCTCAAGCCTCACTAGGTGTATTTCAGATGGAAAAAAATTTGGCTGTTACTCCGGTTGGAGGAATCTTTCTCCTACCCCTATATAGCGACAATCAGTCGTCTTTAAATGTTTCTAGTGGCTTTTATTTAGTGATGCTAAAAAAATGCTTTTAATAATTGTCGCTGAAAGTGTTAGAAGAAAAGTCACTAAAAATATTTAGCTACTATTTATTGTCACTATACACGGGGTTGGAAGAAGATTCCTACAACCCGGATAGCAACTAAAGTTTGTTCTTTCAGATGTATCTCCCCGGTGACTCCTTAAAGGTCGTTCGCAAAGTACAAGTGAGGTAGCTATGCTGCGCTTGGGGTTCTGGACGAGTTAAGATGGAAAAAGCAAAAGTAAAAATCTATGGATCCAAAATATATGAATAACCTATGATATTAACAAAAAAATGATCTAACAATTGATTTAAATTAGGATAGGGTCTTTATTTTTAATTTAATTAATTTTACAGGAATAATAGGGGTTAGGTTTGTCTAGGAGTGCAACTTGGGCGGGCCAGACGGGCCCAAGGGTTAGACCATGACCAGTCCGCTTTCTAAAGTTGTGCCCATGTTCAGTCCAGCTCATTTACGGGCCAAATAATACGTGTCTATGTAAAGTTCATCAAAATTTTGGTGGACACGGGCTGGACACGAGTTGTCCATGATTACGAATTACTTTTTTTAAACGATTTTAAAACATATCATTGATCATCTAACTCTACAATTTAGTCATGATAATAAAAAAAAGTACATTAAAATCTCAAAATGAACTTAAATATAAGTATGAAAATAAATATTTCGGACAAAATGAGAGAGAAAAAGACAAGAGTCTTTAATCCTATTATAAGAAATAAAATAGGAAAAGTAAAGTCTTCAAAAAGATCACTAAATATGAATGAAAAGTGAGAATCGTTGCTCAACTTGGTTCAAAAAAATAAGACAAGAATGAGCATAACTTTGGCTTTAAGGCTTTGACTTTGTCAAAGTGGGGGCTGAGAGTTTAGAAAGTACAAAAATAAAAATAAAAAATTCTATTAGGTTAAGAGTTTGACTATCGAGATTGCATAGATGTGATTCACCGTTTTTAAATTGTAACATGATATATATATATATATATATATATATATATATATATATATATATATATTAAATATATTACAATTTATATCATATAATAGTTAGACGAGCTAATTTTCTCACGGGCTGGACAAGCTTGTAGAAACCTTTACTCATGTCCAACCCATATTTTTTATAAACTCAAAATTTTGAGCTCACGTCCACCAAAGTCACTACAAAAGTAAGTTCATGCCCATATTTTTGCGGGCTGACACGAGTTGTCCACGGGTTACCTAGCCTAAATTGGACCCCTATATTTGTCAACCTTATGTAATTTAAAATCAATTCTAGTTATTCTAAAACTCTACCTAATCAATATACTAATTTATTATAATTTTAATTTTGACTATTGTATTCTTAAATTACTCTAATATAAATTTCAGAAATCATATATCTAAAGTACGAAAATGACATATGAGTTTTAGAAAAAACAACGTGACGTTACAATTGAAATACAAATAACTTATGAGATTCCAAACAAATAAACGATCTAACAATTGATTCAAATTTAAATAGGGTCCTTATTTTTAGATTTCATAGATTTTTTTAGCAATAGTGAGGTTTATATTCTTAAGTTTTACATAATTTGAGTACCGATTCCAAATCATTTTAAGACTCAACCTAATATATTAACTTATTAGGATTTAATTTTGACTATTATATCTTAAAATCAATATCTAGTATGTGTGTGTGTGTGTGCGTGCGCACACGCGCGTACACACACACAACGATATAACATATTTGGATTTAGCAGCAAAAAATGAGGTTACAATTGAAATAATTGTATTATATTCATCCATATATATCACACGCACACGCACGCGTGTGCACACACATATAAAAGATAATCACTGTAAAAAATGAATAATATGATATATAGATTAACAAGTTAATTTTATGTTAGTTTTTCTAGATAACACCTCACGACCAACAAAGTGGCTTTATCTCGTATATAGGAATTTAGAAAACAAATTTGAGATAATCAATCACCTTCACAATACAAATCACCATCACAATAAAACTTTTTCTTTACATAATTTACAAATTGTTTCTCATAATTAATTAAATTCACATGAACAAAAAGGCCAATCACTAAATCTTATTTAGAATTGAAACTTTATTTTGACTATATTAGAGTTGATTATAATTATGAGTGGCGATTATTGGGTGCACTCAATTACAGTTGTGTGGATTAACCTTCGCCTTATAATTATTAGCTTAATATAAGAATATTTGCTAAATTTTACAAGCTCATCGTAGTTAACAAGTATAACTTGACAACATTTAGTATATAAAAGTTTCATTATTTAAAATAAAATAAGTATCTATGAAAATATATTGACCATTATTTTCCATAAGAACTATAGCCTTGAGACATATTGTATACCTGTAAAACGTGTAAAGTAAATTTAAACCTTCTGAATTCTACTTTAGCAATGCACTTAAATATCATGTCCTAGTTTTGACTATTAACACGTCCAAAAACTTCTAAACAAGGACATATCATCTTTATCGATTGAACATCCCCATAACATGTATTTTATATAAATTGAAAAAAGACATATATAAGATTATTCACTATTATTTGGTTATACTGTTAAAGTTATTTTGACCAAAATAAATAACTTATTTGAGTATATTAAGATGTCTATAAGTCCAATTAAATGCTAAATAAACTCAGATACTTTTAACTTTTTACTTAATCACTATAGTAAACTATGAGAACTTATGTCTGATTATTTAGCACCTTAAAAACCCTCTACACGTCAAGGATAATATTTTTATATAACTAATTAGAATTTAAAATGTATACGTGAGTAGCTCCACCCTTTTATAATCACAACAATAGTTTTACTTGCTATTAGGTTGACATGTTACCAGCATGAATATTCAATTATTCTAAGTGCTAAGTAAATATTAATTTCAAATACTACCCGACAATGTAAAACAAAAGCTTAAAGAAGAAAAATGACCAAGGACGGCATCGTAACGCAATGTACTCATTGTTTTATCTTACTGTTTGAAGGAATTAGAGCAATTATACATATGTCAATATTACATAGCAATTGCGCACCAATACAATCAAACCTTCAATTGTAATAGTGTATAAGACGATAAGATATTCTACAGCATATCATGTTTGCATCTTGATAAGTTAATGATTTCTTGAAAAAATTATTTCTGATGAAGATAAAAAAGGATATATATATATATATATATATATATATATATATATATATATATATATATTTGTGATTTCAAACTCAAAGAACTCTTAATCTAACTTTTCAAGCTAAGAGATTAAGTTTTGAAAGACTATATTTTGTACTTTTAAAGGAACTTAATACTATAGCCTTGATAGGTTGCTTGAAGTTGTTACAAATGAGCTATCAGATCTATTTTTTGTATTTAAGTTAGCCGTGATTAAATTTCGCACTCTTTTTTATTCTTTATAGCTCAAAAAAATCTTTTTATTGGGACGATCTCTCTTACCAACGATTATAGTTTTAGCAAAAATAGGTACATTTTTCATAAGATGTTAATTTCTTTTTTGTTTTAGTTTATGTGCTATGTATATTACTAAGGAGGAAAAAAAATAATTCAGAGTTTTACGATTTTTTTTATTAATTGATCCGAGCATGATAATCAAATCAGACATCATGATTTGACTTCTCAAGTCTTTTTATTTTTTTTTATTTTCTTTGATGTTTAAAAGCTCTTCCTATCCATCAATAAAGATTCGAGTTTCCAGAGTTGAAAACATTATGATTTGTAAACATCTTCAGCATTAATCGAAAGCTTTCTTTATCTTTGTGGGCGCATTCCTTTTAATACATTTCATAAAAGTCTTCCGTTTTACTGAATTCCTCGGGTCCAAGGCATGAAGTTCTGAAGACCAATTGATTGTGAGTTTGCTATCATGCAAACAGCAATGCACGATTTTAGAAATCTAAATTCATAGATGAGAATGGAAGTTTACATACTCACACGGGACACAACTTATGCATAATTCCTACAAACACGGAACTATCGTTAATGAAAAGCCTTCCTACATATGAACAAACTCAAGCCATGAGATATGGGCCAAATAGATCAATAACCATCATAGAATTTTACTTCTTTGGCACCCAGCATCCATGGAGGCCATAAGGAAGACCATATGGGAATTTTGCTCTGGCAATTTCTTCAAATGAAGATCCGTCTAATATCAATGCATATCCTTCGCCGTTTTTGTCACTGATCATCGATATCACTACGCCTGTGATAACAGATAGATGTCAGCATCTGATTATAGTTATCCTTGAAATCGATAAAGCACATGTATGCGTCAAGAGAAATGCATTTCAATTCCTAGCAAGAATTAGGAAAAGAGAAAATAAAAAGAATAAATGATAGAGCGGAAAAAAGAACAAAAAAAGATGCTATGATGACAATATTCTCTCTTCTTGAGTAGGCTGAAAAGAGACGTACAATGATCAACATTAAGGCAGGCTTTAAGAGTTCAGCAAAAGTTTCACTCGTTTTATCATGTTTCTATTCGTTCTAATTGCATTAACTGAGGAACTTTTTGTCGGTTGAAATCATTCTAAAATAAAAAATGAATTGGCCGTTTAAATATTTGTGTCAAAAGCTTAATTAATCAGCTCACCATCATCTTCCTCTGTTGCGCCAGGACGAGCAACAAAGAACGGTTCGGATGGCACAGCACCCTCATCATACCAGTTCTTTGCCTTCCCCTCGAACAAGTCAAGCTGCACGAAATCCCAATCGAAAACCCTTTATCCATCCATCCATCCATCCATCCATCCAATATATAAAAGAGAAAAGTACCCAAAACAGTGGGGTGCAACTTAAATTGTGAAGGATGCTGTAGCATTACCTTGGTGAGGGTGTTGGGGAAGTTACATGGGCGTTCAGCTCCACAAGCGTAAGCATATCTGTATTTCTTGCCCAAGAAGGCTGGGTTTATGCTGCACATGTCCATTCCTCTTCCGTGTTCGTCTGGGTTTAATGCTGCCACTAATTTCCCATTTGGACTCCCATCAAAGGGTATAATGAAACGGCCAACCCTGTTATCATGCATCAATTCCTTAGCGTTCGATCTTACGTCTATACGATAATCCGCAGTACAACGCATATATATGGATCACATACGTATTTTCTTCGTGTATCAAGAAATGAACACGAGTAATTAAGAAATTCTTAGTATAGACGACACTATCTGGGTTAGGTCCAAAAAGAGTTCCCGATCAAAGGTTGCATGGCGTTTCGGAAGAGGGGGGAGGAGGGGTGGTTCATATAGACCTTTTGGGAAAGCAAGAGATTCACGCACAAGCTGGTATTGCCAGTTCTGAAAATTATTCTTCACATGTTTGATGGTGTTATTCTTTTTGATTTGTTAAACTCTGACGAGATTAAAGGTAACTGTTTTTTGCAGAATATTTTATAGGACAGAGAGATTGGAAAGAGGTGTCCTTGGACAAAGAGATAACAGGTTGTTTTTGCAACTCTACAGAGTACCGACACGATGATAGTGGCGTTTATTATTTCCCAAGACCCATGCATGCACTAGAGGCATTGATTACGTAAAGTATTATTCATTTGAGCACTCATCTTTAGTGTTTAATTGCAAGTTGAAAAAGCCAATCTCAGCGGCCACTAATTGTCAAAAAGCAAATTAAAATCTTCGGTCTTACATATAGCTGGTGACCCATTCATCAAAATGGAATATATGTTAATCAATGGAATTTGAAGCCTGCACTCATATGCCATCAAGAACCAGACACTTGACATGATCACATTTTGGCAAGTGGCTGACGTATAATGGTGGCACACAACCACGAAGAACACATTCTATATGGTAATAAACATTTTCATATATATCAGTTCCATGTTCTTATAGAATATGAGTTGAGTATCTTTAAGGAAGCATCTGTATATAGCAGTAAGTGATTTTAATGCTTGGAAATGGGAATAAAGTTTTACCTAGCATCCGGCAGGACGTCCTCCTCGCCGGAGTATGACCGGAGGTTCTCGAGCCTGAGCTTATCGAGGATCGTAGTGTCGGAATTATGTTCACAGCAGTCGGCGATGATTGCAGTAACTCTGCCATCTTCGTCTTTCTCTTCGTATGCATTGATGAAGTGAAACGTCACGAATAGTGGAACCTCCACACTTGCCACCTTCAGTATCCAACAAATTAATTCGTCATTTCCAAAGTATTTAATGAGGTAAGACCATTTAATCCTAAGCAAAGCATACTAAGCTCATGAATCCATCAGGTTGTTTTCACTAATTGCGCGCGCGAGTGTGAGAGAGAGAGAGAGAGAGAGAGAGAGCTCACAATATTGCCACTAGCTTTGCACATAACATGAATAAACCCTTTGGAGTCAGGGTGCCACTCAAACTTATACAGTGGAGTGGGCTCAGCCTTGAGCAGATTTTGTGCACAATACCGCAATGGCATCTCCGGCACAATTATGTAATGCTCCGTCATGGGGAACGAATGGACCCATCCTGGTGCTGGCCCTCCTCGACAGCTAACCCTACCGATAACTTTCCTCTCGTTCGTACCCGGCTCCATTTTCACCACCAAGTAACCCGGATTCACCAAATCAGGCAACAACGTAAAAAACTCCGTGTCGGTCACGATAGGATGAGCCGAATGTATTAGTCCACCCAACGAGTCACTGTAATCGAATTTCCCTAGCGTATCCAATGTGTCCGGATCGACCACTATCGACCCTTTGATCGTCTCTGTAAGGCAAACGACGCGTCCATCCCCCAGCTTAACGACTCCGGTGTTGGCATTATCGGTCAGTGATGCGCCAGAAAAAAGATTGGCTAGGTCACCAATGTAGGAAAGGAAGTTGTCATGCTTTGGAACTTCAGAAAATTCGCGGTAGCAGAGTTTGTTGCTTTTCTTGGCTGCTTTGTACGCCTCGGACTCGATTTGCCGGTGACCCATGACTAGTCGGCCGTTCTCAAAGTGTATCCGGACGAGTGTGGCGTAGCCGTCAAAGAGGTGCCGGAAGTTGTAGTCCCCAAGGTGCCATAGCCCAGGTCCATTTCTCAGGTACGTTCCATTCTGCATGCAAACAAGGGGTAGTGACATATATTAGCTAAATAAAATTGTAGTATAACTTGAATGAGATGTATACACGTAAGGGATGATGTAGAGTGCTACAAATGATAAATATAAAATTAGATAAATATTCTTGTTTAGAACTCTTGAATCTTTGAGTCCTTCCGTGAAGATCGTAGCAAATTAACAAAGTACTTAACGGCTTTCTTATATAAAAAAGGTGCAAATTTCAAGTGATGTTCACTGACAAAACCTGTCTTAAGCGTAAACCCCCATTATAGTTTAAGAGGAGACAACTAGAATAAAGAGCAAAATATTGAAGAATGTTTTGCCTCCATGATTGGACCTATTCAAAGCCAATATTGCACAAAAGTTAGATCAGTGGCGAAAGCGTGAATCTATGTAAAAGATGTGGGTGACTCATGAAAGTGGACAAGCCTTCTAAATTTATTTCTAACATCACGTCGCACTTGGTTTACATTTCGTAAGTCTATCGGTAGTTCGCTTTAGGTGTTACGAAACCAAGAATTAGGCTTTGATACTAGAAATTAGTAAATACAACACATGAAGCTGTCATCCGAACTCCAAAAGGTGTTGGTATAACTACTGAACCTTTAACCAAAAGCAGTTCTTGGAGAATGAAGAAGACGTGTGCGCGTGTGTTTGTTCGTGTTTATGTTTGTGCTATGGTGAATACGAATGCATACCAGCCACTGCGGTATTTCGCCTTCGACCACGAGCTCTCCTTCCCATCTCTCTTGCTGGATACTAGTCCAGGCTACAAGCTTCCCTTCACCTGCGACTTCCTTTGCGGGTGGTGAAACCGAAGGACGCAGTTCGGTCGCAACATTCGTGATAGTTAAGTCCCTAGTCTTGCCTTTCTTCTTCAAATCGGCCTTGGCAAAGGTACAGCCAACTCTTGCATGACGAGGGTTATCGGAAACCATCATGTACGATGGGAAAACATTGGTTCCAGTTGCTGAGAAGGCAAGGGAAGCCATGAGAGATGAACAGAGAGATGGTGGTAAGAAGTGTGAAGCTTAGTGAACTTACAGAACTTAAGGGCATACGTTGTAATGCTTCGGTCTTATACAACGTATTTATAGGACCTAGAACTATGTATGGTGTTCTTGGAATCTAACTGGTTGAATACCTTTACACTAGAGGACAGCTTAAATTGTGCTTACACAAATTATATATGCATCCACATGTGGAAAGCGATCAACAACTCGCATTGGTTGTCATTTAAGAGTGACAAACCATATAAATGTGTTTCACTCTTACGCTCAACGATCTTGCTCCTTCATGTGTGGGGGAGGAAATTATTCTTGTGTAGTGTTTGAATATTTGAATATTAACTGTGAAACACAAAAATAAAATAAAATTATTAACTATGATTAGATGTTTATTGACTTGAGTTTTTAGGTCGAGGTGGGACTCATCTGGTATATTTGAACCTTCATAATTGACACTTTGGTGCCTATATTATCTCTCTAATGCATGACGCTTGACATTTTTCCATCATCTTTTTCTTTCGGTCTAAACCCTAAAACATAGAATTAATTGATGCTATATGTCCAATTCTCTAATGCAACTTCTCCTCAAGGTTAGATTGCACCGAAGTCTCAACCATTTGTCACAAAATCAATTGCAAGTCTCAAGTCAATATATATGTTATCAAATTATACAGAGTTTAGGGTTATCATTTTCTGTATGTAACATAAAAAACAACTCATTTTTTGTTTTTGCAACAAGAATAGATCTTTGCCAAAATTTTCTGCCTCTTCAGGCTCAAGCCGATGACCTTGTATTGCACGTACTCGATACTAAAACCATATATCACCTTATACTCAAACAACTAATGTATAATGTGTCATTTTCAATAATCAAAATAGTTTTTTGTTTTTTTTGATAAATTGTCATAGTCAGGATACTATTGTGCATGTACTAGCTCTTCTAGGAAAAAAATTGTCCTCATCCTAGCAATAAATGGAAGTGGTTGACCATAGGATCTCCCTAAGAAGAAATCACATCATTAATCTTGCATTATAGCTTGGACTTCATTAGACCTTTCTTTAATATATTCAATGAGGCCTTCATCATAGAATCCGATAAAATTCTTGGTAAAAGACAATTAAATGGACGGTTCTGTTCTTTTTTTATTTTCAGGAAATGAAAGAAAGGAAAAGAAGAGGATTGGTTAAAAGAAGAACAAAGCATTGTCTGTGTGGGAAACCTAACAGAAGTGGCTGAAAAGGCAAAAAAAGAATCAGGGAGCTTTAGATTCGTATTGGAGAAATGTTACGCATACTGCGTAGAGATCAGTTTCTGAGATTCAACAATGTCTACAGGCAAAGGTTGTAAATTGACCATCTTGGTTTTAGAAAAGTGTTTGTTTTCAGTTCTTCACAAAAAAAATAGAGTTTATAAGATCTATAAGATAGAAATTAACCATTTTTTTGGTGCCTTCAAATTGTAGATCCTAGAACTAGTTTAAGTTAAGACGTTATTATAAATTGCAGAAAAGAAAAAAAAGATTCTAGAAACAATTATACACCAAAGCTCTAACTTATGATATACACGAAAAAGTTAATGCCAATAAACGTATTCGTGAAATGATAAAACAAAAGCAAAAACACATTAAAGATCAAAATGTTTAAAGTATCAAACAACCTTTCAGATTAAGGGTCAATTTAGATTGCTTTTCTCTTGAAAAATAGTGACAATGAAATGCAGCATTAGCAAAAAAATCTCTTAAAAGTAAAAAAAAAAAAACTGTATTTGAGATCGATTCGTAATCTGAAACACTCGGCCTTCTTTTATTTTCTGGAACTCTCATACGCATCGATAAGTGGACTTTGATTAATTCAACGGACTTATTTCTCAGTGTGTGCGTGTGTGTGACAGAAGGAATCTGGTCGTCCAAAATGGTTGACACAAAATACAGCATTATTGTTGGTCCATTTTAAGAGTCCCATGGCAATGATAATTTCCATGAACAAAGACGCACCTAGTTGGTTCTTTTCCTCGTCCATTCCCCTTTGGGAAAGTAGCCGCGCAATGCTCCTACTCTCTTGATTTTATTACTGCTATATTTAGTGGCTAACCAGTGCAGTGGGTTCAGCTTGTCTGCCACTTTATTCTTCTTTCATGCCAAAGTTTCCTATTCATATAGCAGAATACAATAACGCTGCTGTGGTAAATACCATATCATTAGGAGAATCACGCCGGGATTAATAAAGACTACACAAAGCAATCTTATGGTGGAACATTCTTCATACCAATTGCTACTTACATATAGTATTATAAAGAAAGACCACTCTTAGTGTGGAGCCTTTTATGAACTTTCAATTCTATCCCTTCATAATACATTAATTTCAAATTAAAAAAAAATAAGTTATCAAATGTTGTTGCTATCCCGTCTGGCTAACCCGGCCTACTTCCCCTGACTGGCTTTCCTCAGTGTTGGCTGCACTGGCCAGCTGCCCGGTTGGCTGGCACAGGTCGGCCGATTGCTTTGACCGGCATGCCATGGTCGGCCGGTGCTCATTTGGACAGCCGCTTCCACTCGCAGACTTTTCGACGCTCGTCGCCTGCACGCCGACTTTGCGATGCCCTTCTTCTTGATCTAGCATCGTCTCTGCGTCACGTGCCCCGACACGACACTCATCTTCGAGACACTCGTCACTGTGCCCAAGCGCTATGTCGGTGACACCTACCCCCGGCACAACGCCCGATTCCACGACATCTGTCGCCGTGCCTGCGCGCCATTTTCATATCACGTGCCCCCGGCATCTCACATTCTGTCGTGCCCATGTGCCGTGTTACTTATACAGTTGCGCCCCTTTGCTCTCTGTCACATTATCATGCCGTGGACACCGCACACACTCCCGTGCCCATGCAGAGCACTGTTTATACAGTTGCGCCCCCTAGCATCCTGTCACACTACCGCCCCCTCGCGTTGGTCCATCCTTTCACCACACCATGCACACCTTGCCTTAGTCTTGGAACATGCTTTTACCCGTTCTCCAGAGTGCGTAGCATCCCGCGGGGATATGCGACTCCTCCAGGGCACTCTCTGCCAAGGAGCTCCAAGTTTTCCAGCATGGAGACTCTCCTTCCTCCAAGTAGACGGCTCCTCCACGATGCTACCTCGGCCCGTCGGGTAGGCGAATCCTCCTGAACACTACCTTAGGATGCTTCGAGTGCTCCGGCACAAGGACTTATCTTACGTGGATAGGCGACTCCTCTAGGACACTATATCCGTCAGGGAGCTCTAAGTGCTCCGCAATGAAGACTCCCCTTCGAGAGGTAGACGGCTCCTCAGGGATGCTATCTCGGCCAGTCGAGTAGGCGACTCCTCCAAGACACTACCTTGACGCGCTTCGAGTGCTCTGGCACAAGGACTCACCCTACGAGAATAGGCGACTCCTCCAGGCTACTACCTTGATGAGCTTCGAGTGCTCTGGCACAAGGACTCATCCTGTGAGAATAGGCGACTCCTCCAAGATACTATCTCCGCCAGGGAGCTCCAAGTGCTTGGGCATGAGGAGTTCCTTTTCGCCAGATAGACAACTCTTCTAGGATGCTACCTTGGCCAGTTTGGTAAATGACTACTCCGGGGCACTACCTTGGCCCTCTCTGAGTGCTTTGACACAAGGACTCACCCGCTGACTAGGCAACTTCCTCGGGACACTATCTTTGCATGGGAGCTCCAAGTGGTCTGGCATGAAGACTCCTCTTTCGCTAGGTAGACGGCTCCACTGGGATGCTACCTCAGCCTATTGGGTAAGCGACTCCTTTGAGACACTACGTTGATGCGCTCCGAATGCTCCGGTACAAGGACTTATCTTGTGGAGATAGGCGACTCCTTCGAGGCACTATCTCCGCCAGAGAGCTTCAAGTGCTCTGGCATGAAGACTTTCCTTCTGCCAGGTAGACGGCTCCTCCGGGATGCTACCTCGGCCTGTTAGGTAGGCGACTCTTCCAGGACACTATCTTGGCACACTTCGGTGCTCTAGCATAGGGACTCAGCCGAGGGATAGGCAAATCTTCTGGGACATTATCTCTGCCAAGGTGTCTACGTAACTAGCTTACGTGCTCTAGCACATGGGGCTTTCATTGTCAACTCGGGGAATTATGACCCCCGGGTCACCTCGAGACGGGAGCAGGTCTCTAGAGGGCATCGCACCTTGTCCACCTGGCAGTTGGCCATGTCTGATGTCTCTCGACACCTTGTAGGACTCTACAAGGGCCTTGGACTGGTGGCTAGATCAAGGGGGCCCTCTGGCCACGCCAGCACTGTGAGGGCTAGTCTTTCTAGATAGACAGAATGATGCTGTACCGGCAGGGCAAATGAATATGCGACCTGACAGTCCATGGAGCACCAACACCCATGGACCCATCGGTGATGTGTTAATCCTGGGGAGGGTCACCTGTCTCTTGATGACATCATCATCTCAACCTCTGTAAATAGAGGGGTTGATAATTCATTTCTGGACTCTTCAAATTTACAAAACTCATTTTTACTTTCTCACTCTAGACTGCTAGAGAGAAACTACATAAACTTCACTCGGATCTAAGCATAGGATTGTGACTGTCGCCGTGTATTCAACCCACGCCATCGCCCTTGCAGCACTGTCATCCTCAGGCTATGTCTTTTAAGCTATTGGTTTCTACCCTTGCTCCATCCTTGTGGTGCTCCATCCTTGTGGTGTCTCACATCAGTGCACTTGACTTCTGACTCGGACTGCTTTCCTTGTGGCCTCCATGTTGGAGGCAAACCCACTTCCTTGACATCAAATGTCATTGCTGAAAATTCCTTTAACTTTAATATTAAACTGTTCCACTCTACTACAGTTTAAACTTCTGCACTTCTATTATTGCAACCACTCCACCCAAATGTCCTTGTTTCATGCTTCGGATGATGCTTGGGCTTTTGAATTTCCTTTTTGAGACCTCGTACCCTTTCAACTTCACCCTAGCCTTTTTGATCTCCACGTTGCTTCCTTTATCTCCTCCCGCGGCAGTTGGAACCTCCAATTACTAAGTCGTCTATTCCCACCTCACATTCTGGCTATAATTTGCGGATTTCCCTCCCATTCTTTCCTCACCAGGATCAGCATTAGTGGAACTTGACGGTCATGGTCAATTTTTTTGTTCAATCTGCTTATAATTTCTTAAGTTCCCAGCAAGGGTGCCCATCCCGGCCTTTGCTCCCTGGCATGCTCTCTGGAAAATACTGCTTTGTCACAAACTCCATATTGTCCTCTGGTTTTTGTTACTTAAGCGGTTACCCATCAGTGCCACAATATTTTACCAACACATAGCTCCTACTTCCTAATGCTCCCTCTGTTCGAGTGCGGTGGATACTACCACTCGCTTTTCTTGGAATAGGGGCCTCGCGGTACGTGCTTATCTCTACCCCTGCGACAGTTAAACCTTTCCATTATTTTCCTTTATAGGGTCATGCCCCAACTCTTCGACTCCTCCGGTATAGGTCGCACCTATATTTGTCACTCTTTATACCGTGTCATGCTGGGCTCGCCTACTGAATAACTTTATTTTCAGTCACGAGTCAATTGATTGTACAACTATATATCAGTCATTCTGCTAGGATGCATGCCATGCTTTCCTATCCAACTTTCATTCACTATGGTCATGTCCCCGAACAACGCCCCCCCCCCCCCCCCACCCCCCCCCCCCCCCCCACACACACATCACACATTGTTTTGTTCTTACCTTCCACATGTTTATGAGGTTTAATGTTAATGGTGCCTCTACTTGTAACCCAAGTTCTCGTGGTTGTTGGTGGTAACGTCTGTAACCATATGGGGCATTGTCTGCGTGGTTTCTCTATCAATTTTAGAACCACCACTAATGTGGTTTCCAAACTACTTGCCATTCGACGAGCACGATCTATCGTCCATGATCTGTAGCTATCTTATTTTATAACTGTATCTGATTCTCTTGTTGCTTTGTCTTGTATATGCATGTCCATCTCAAGCAACCAATGGCTCTTACCCCTCTGTCATGCCTGACGCTACTCCACCACTGACCAATTGTACAACTTTCCTTTTGGTATCCCAAGGCTAACGTAGTTGCGGATTGGTTAGCTAAATCCGCTAGCCTCGGCGACTCTGTATGAAGATTTCTGTTCATCATCCCGGTGGCATTACTCCCTTTTTGCTTTATGATATGTGTGGTGGATGTTATCGATGTAATGCAAGTATTCCTGGGTAAAAAAAAAAAAAGGCAGCAAGCGACTTAATTTTCTGGAGAGTCTTCTTATGTTTCCACGAGCTCAACTATAATCATCTATGAGCAGTGAAAAATAGAACTTCATATTTGGATGCTTGCCTCTTCGTCTTGGAAAGCATAAGAACATGTGGAGTGAGTACAAAAATAAAACTGGCTTCCCTGATATAAAAATAACATGGGTTTAAGAAGACGACATGTGGACAGTTTTTTTTATGCCTACAACATAGGTTTGCTGGCGTGTCCTACTACACTAACCGTATCTTTAGTAGTATTGTTCGTGTTATTCATGCGGCTGCCCGCATTACCATTTTCTTGTCCAACGAACAACTGCCAAGTTGAAAACCTACAAATAACTTCATACAAAACCAAGAGAATCTTTGATTGTAGGCATCAAAATACGTTGTGAGAAAGAAAACAAGACCTGTAAAATTGCCAACACCCGAGCATCTTCCCACCGGATTCTATAGAAACATAAAATAGGATTCTTTTCTTGAATACAACTTATCACTACAGATTTATATAGGAAAGAATAATAGCAGACAAGTAATTTTAATTAGTACATGATAATGTTAAAGATAAATATAATGTAGTATAATCTCTAACTTTCTAATCTTGGTTGATACACCTTCCCAAACATTCTCCTATATGCTCTAAGAGTACTCCCCCTCAAACATATGGAGGTTTGATCCAAAGTTTCGCGAGTTTGCTGTTTGATGCGAAATAATAATGAAGCTGTTGTCGTTGTAAGCCACCACCGGGAGGACTTGAGCCTTTAATGGGTCAGTGAACTAAAGGTCATTCAGGACCACTAAACAACTCCTCACACGTTGACATTGTGCTCTTGGTGGGATGAGAATCCGGCCATTATTTGTTAGTTATGGAACTCCAAATCGAAAAAAAGACAAGAAAAAAAATTCTTTGACGGTGAAATGATACACCGAAGCTAACAACTATGTGAAGTTTAGTTTCAAGATTTTACAGGAAGGTATATTATGGCAATTGAGACTTTGTGGGCAATTGTAACAAGAATTAATTGTAATTTTGATGAATGATATTTTGAAAAAGAGAAATTTGCGAAAAAGAGAAAGAAATATTAACAAGGAAGTCGGGCGAGCAGTTAGAACGCTGCCCGCTAGTGAAGCGGATGGACGAAACTACCACATAAGGGTCTTTGGCTCTGATACCATATACAAACAGAAAGAAAATTCATTTTGTAGATACAACTTACCACCAAGTGTTTATATAGGAAAAAATGAAGCAGATAAACAATCCTGAGTTCAAGATAATCTAAAAGATAAATCTAACAAATCATTACCTTTAATTTCTTAATCTTGATTGATATGCCTTCCTAAGCATTATCCCACATACTCCAATAGATTCACACAGAGTCACATACACGTACGCATGCAGACACACATGCACACACCCCACACACGCACGATAGTACACGCACAGACACGCACGTGCATATTCGCTTGTTAAACTAGAAATAATGCTAGCTATGTTCCTGAATGGGTTACTTCTCTTGAGAAGTAAATGTATACGGGTATTATCACCAAAATCATATGTTAATTATCGCCAAAATCATATTATTTGGTTCAGGATATTACAAAGGTCCACTATCCCATATGCTAGTCTTCTCATGCCGTCTGCTGGTGTCCCCATTATCCGGGTCGAGGTTCACTCTTTCATACCCGTGCCCTAAATTGGTGTTTCTGTAACTCACATCAAAGGTCTCTCTCCACCTTATGCATTAATTTGGCCACCTCGCAAAATTGGGAACAAAATTGTCAATTCTCGCCATCATCATAAACAAAATTCACGTTTCACATGATGGCGTGTGTCAAGATGCATCTCATATTGCTAGGAATAAGAGGGTTCATATGCTTATTACGCCTGGTGATTCCATCCCAAGCTTTAACATGGTATATCTTAACTCTCAAAATTAGCATTACCTTGTAACAAAATGGTTACAATCATGGTTGCACAGCACTTCTCCTAACCATTTATTGACAAATTCTATCACATGAATGCTATTGAAAGTGCCACTATATACGTATATTTCACGGCAGGTCATGTGTGTACTGAATAAAAAAAAAAAAAGGGGCCTGTAACCAACAAAAACGAATAATTAAACGGGAAGGAATAGTGCTTTGCAATGTCCTACGTACACCTGGCATGATGGACAGCGCAATTGTTCAGGACTAAGTAAAGTACATATGTAAGTATTATGTGTGTGGTTTTCACGTTCTTCAAGCCCAGCCTGGGGAGGTGCTACTAATGGAGATAAAACAGGATTTGTTAGGCATCTAAGATCTGGCTAGTCTTTCTTTATCTTATATATACCAAAAGAAAGTAAACACATATATATCATATAAACCTCATTAATGACTCGCTTGGTGTAACTTGCTACAGTTTTGGGTCATGATTTGCTTGTTATTCAGTACCAGTAGTTCATAATATAAAATAGACAAGCGCAATTGCTTGTGTCCCGTCATGCCTGTGTTGATTCCTACAAGTATGAATCATGTGGTCATGGAGTTGCCAAATTGTGGCAGACACATTAGAGTTCCCCCACAATACTGTACACTTAATTTGACGTCCCAATTAGTTACTATTAATTGGGACAAAAACCATTATTAGTAGTGCGGCCAGTGCCTAAGGCGCACTCGCGTGTCACCTTCGCAAGTTGGTTACTTAGTCGCTTTGTGTTTATAACTTTCTTAAGTGACGAATAATCATTTTTTAACTTGGTTTCCAAATTGGTCGCAGAGTGTTCCTTTTAGGGTTCTTTCCAAGCCAGTGAAGTCAAGAAAGGAACGCATTTGGGTTCTTTAATTTGTCCAAAGTCTGGAAGAGAATCACAAGTGTGGAACAATACGACAAGAAACTAGAGTTTTCGAAAAATTCCTATTTCGGAGATGCTCTGGCAAGAAGGGCAATGGGACACATCTTTGATCTTCCTATTAAATTTATTTATGTTCTCTGACATATCTTTGTTTTTCACCATCCATCTCTCTCTCAAAAAAAAAAAAAAAGGGTGCCTTGACGTTTTGAAGACAAACGTTGTTGAAATTTCACCTTTACTTAACATGCAAGCGTCAATCTTAACTTATTTTTTTAAACAATTCTAATATTTTTTGTAGTCACTCTAAAAAGATTGCGGAACAAGAAATTCTTTAGGGGCATATATATTATATATAAAAAGAGGTGAGAGAGTGATGAGCCTCGTTAACCTCAAAATATCTTCATTCCTCTGAACTCCTAGCCGTTAAAAAATAATTGGACCATCCCCCATTTTTTAAAGGATATGCATCAGTCAAAAAAGTTCAACAAGTCGTTTAGACCTTCGCAGTTGAGGTAACCTAGTATAAGAAACCCAAGAACAACTGTCGTATGTGCCTTGGTGGTTCATCGATCTCTCTCCTGATGAGATACAGGCACCATCTTATATTTAAGGAAACTACTATTTCTCCAACGTAATGCCATACATTAACAAACATACTTCCCGCACAAATACAGTAACAAATTTACAAGAGTAAAGACGAGCGTAAAGTCATCCACAAAACCATTGATTTCTGATGTTGAAAGGTTTCTTGTCTTTTTTATTGGTTTTCCCATCTTCTTTTCTCATTAATTCGCTGGCTTTTCAAGAGTTTCTCTTGCTTGGGCACATTAATTGGCTTAACCCTTAAATCTGTTCGAAAGAAAACAACAAAGAAGGCATCCTACATATTTTTTGAGCACATTAATTGAATCAAGGGCTATAAACAAAAAGGAGCTTTTCATGAATATGATTATGGATCGGGTCATTTAGGACCAATTTTTGTTGTTAATGTATAAAAGAAACTAAGCATGATCTAAAAGTTATAGCTTGCTTGTTGAACCAGCAAAGCCTAGTTGAATCTCCGCAACCCCAACATGGCAACTCAGAATTCTTGGAGTGAATCGTTGCTGACAGATTTGCTAGAGCAATTTACTGCTGTGAATTCAACAAATACTATTACCGCATACCTCTGGCTGTTATAACCAAAGGCAAAGCACCTGAAAACATGTTGGGTTCAAGTCAAGCCAGCCCAGCCTAAGTCTACTAAAATCCAGCCCAAAGCCGTGCGCGTCCTAATCATGATTGTAACTTGCAACATCAACTTTGATTTTGCTTATGAGACTAGAGAAAATCGAAATTTGATCACAGCCTTTCTCCTCTCCTTGCACGATGATCAATGGTGACCCCCACCCCCCACCCCGTGAAAGTTGACACTGTTTTCTAAAAGCAAGGGGAGCTCTCTCAAATTGAAGGAAATCTTCAAGCGGAAGAAATAAGATTTGTCAAGTTTGGAGAACACGACGTACAATGATAAGCATCTATTCTCCCAGTTCAAGACAAACGTCCTCTTTTTGTGGGTAAAGGGCTAATAAGTTTATTACGAAAAGCATACCTGATTACAAGAAAGATGACTCGTCTCAGCTTTGGGAGATGAGATTAATGAAGGGGAAAGTAGGGAATGACCCCCTCTACTTTACACGTTGTGCGATTTGCCCCCCTCCACTTCAAAATTAACCACTAAACCCCCCCCACACTTACAGAAATTGGGCACCTTAGACGGGTCCGTTATGAATAGTGTGAAATGACCAAAATACCCTTATTTCTTTATTAGTTAATGACCCCCTGTACTATACACGGTGTGCAATTTCCCCTCCTCAACTTCAAAATTAACCACTAAACCCCCTTACACTTACAGAAATTGGGCACATTAAATGGAAATCGTTAAATTTAAATGATAATTTTGCCCATGACCCTCCCCCCCGCCCCCCCTTCATTCCCCACCCCCCACCCATTAGACCAGTCCCCCACCCCATTCTGCGCTACCAGATTCATTGCAAACAAGGGATTGCTGCAATCTGCACCTCCTCTTCTGGTCAACCCCGCTACAATTGGTGATTCACTGAGCACAACCACTGGTCTTTTTCTCTGACCACCAGGGAGTTACAAAAAAAAAAAAAAAGGAACCACGATTGCCGTTGGTATATCACCGGCGCAACAACTATCATGATCAGCGTCACAGTAACCACCATTCTGGCCAACTCCCCCAACTTTATACTGTCTGGCTACACATCGTCGTGAGTTGCCTCATCGCTGCCATTTCCCACCACCTTGCGTCTGCAAGCCAGTGGGGCTTCTTCATCGGCCACCAACTGACCGACGCAATCAACACTGGTAACATCAATCCCCACAGACACAGGCTATCGGTGTCTGATTGCCGCACATCCGTCCAGATCCCTGCCACCACGATCGACGACCACGTCCCCAAATCGCAGGTCTAACCTCCGTCGTCATTCCACCCCAATCCACAACATCGCGCCAAGCAGCGTCACATGACCACCGTGACTGGCTACACGCCGCTGGGGCTGCACCAGATTCGCGATGACGTTGCCGCCACAGTCGCATGCGAGTAGCGTGTGTGTATGTTTGAAGTGGGTGCGCGCCTGTGTCTGGGTTTAGGGTATATGTGTGTGTGTGTGTGTGTGTGTGTGTGTGCGCATGTGCGTGCGTGCGTGCTGGGTGTGCGTGGAGTGTGTGTATGTGGGATTGAGTAAAAAGTCTGAGAGGAGAGAAAAAGAAGTTGAAAGAATGGTATTAAACTTAAATAGGGTAAGGAAATAAGGGTATTTTGGTCATTTCACGAATATTCATAACGAACCCGTCTAAAGTGCCCAATTTTCGTAAGTGTGGGGGGGGGGGGGGTTTAGTGGTTATGTTTGAAGTAGAGGGGGGGAAATCGCACACCGTCTATAGTACAGGGGGTCATTAGTTAATTACCCCTAACAGAATGGGCAAAAACGTCATTTACAAAAAAAAAATCGTTAGTCAACGCGCGTGTTGACCACGCGCTGTTAAATTTAACGGTTTCCGTCTAAGGTGCCCAATTTCTGTAAGTGTGGGGGGGTTTAGTGATTAATTTTGAAGTGAAGGGGACAAATCGCACAATGTGTAAAGTAGAGAGGGTCATTCCCTACTTTCCCCATGAATAAGAAAGGGCATAGCTTCCTTGCCAAGAGCCAAATATCCTATTGGGAAAGTCAACATGTCCCGTCTGAACCTCAGTAGGCCTATAAGCTTAAGTCGATTAGTATTGGGCCCGTTCATGTATGTACCTAACCTTATTTTCATACTTACCCGATGTACGAGTATCACAACTCACACATGTGAGGGATTCTCCCTCTAAGAGTCCATGCCCTGTCATGCACCACTCTTCTTCCAGGAGCAACCAACACGAGTGCAAGGCCTTGTTAGCCATGGATTCTCATACTATGTGAGGGAGAGAACTGATAGTCAATTGTCTTCGGTGAAGATCCATATACTTGGATTGAGCCTAATTTAACTTAAAAACTTTAGTCTAAAAGCTTTAGTAGTTAAGTCTTGGGTCCATCTACCCAGTGAGATACTAACACAATTAGCTCACACTAAAGAAAAATAATAATTAGCGCGGAAAAAAATCATCGCTAAATGTCCCCATTCCGTCGGTAATTCCTTTCGTGACAGAAATTCCGTCTCTAATATTCCGTCGCCTAAACCCTCGTCGCTAAAGGTTTTATCGATGGAATTAGTGTTCTATCAGTAATGTCTTTTCATTAGCGACGGAATTGGTAATACTTTAGCGACGAAATTTTTGTCGCTAAACATATTTTTCAGTTTTCAGAAAATTAACTTGTCTAAAAAATAAATAATTGAAATATAAATATATTTTTTTATGCATTTAAAAAAAATTATCATTAGCGACGGAAATTTCGTCGGCAATTCCATCGCCAAAATTTAGTACCTTAAATAGAGGACAAAATTTTCCGTCGCTAAATTCCGACGCAAAAACCATATTTAGGAATTTGTTTCATCCAAATTCCATTGCAAAAACCATATTTGGGTGCTAAATGATGTTTTTCGTCGCTAATTCCGTCACAAAAACCATATTTAGGAACTAAATAAATTTTTGGTCACTAATTTCATCGTAAAAATCATATTTAAGAGCTAAAAATTTTGAAAACAAAAATATTATAAATATGCATAACATATTATCCTATTCTTAATATTGATGCCACAACTTCTGACCATAATAATCCAACATCCCACAAATGAAATGAAGATAATAAGTATTCTGGATTTGTTGAATACTACTAAAAGTTAGCAATTAAGTTAGTGTATCTAAATCAACCAGTTGCTTGGTTACCAAAAAGAACATATATCCCAACAAACGTAAAGCCAGATCTGGTCAGATAAGGCAATCATTCACCAAACTCATCGATGATTTCATCATTGCCATCCTCAGTAGCATCAGTCGTGGTAACTTCGGCCTATGACAAAGCAATTAAAGGTATGTTAAAGGGTGTAGGTAATAAGAACTTCGAGGAGTATATGCATCGATGTACTTGCATAACAAGCCTAATCATTAATCCAACCTAAAATATGTGGGTCAAACAGACTGGCATCTAATACATATAACAATTAAAAGAATGACCAAGTACACACCAAACAACGAACATACATGCATACCAAAATATCCATCTCAAATCAACTCTCTACCATTACTCACCGACTATTTCAACCCCACAGCTAATCATCACAAAAGCATTCGGCCTACACCAAGCATAATGGTCATAACTCTCTCTCATTGCATGTGCACACTAAACCATTGTTTGTTGGTTTGATATATCAACAACTCCCATCTTCCTTTGAATCTCATGGTTAGTTCAATACATCAACAACAAGCATAATGGTCTCATTTCATCAGTATTACTTAACAAAGAACTCTCAATTAGAATGTAACTATCATGCCCAAGGTATTCTAATTTTAAACTATCATGCCCATCCAAACTTTCTTCTCAAGCTTACTATGATTCGGATTGGACAAGCTACCCATGTCTCTCCCTCCTACACATTTTTGGATATTACTTCGCTCCAGCGTCATCTTATGGACCCAAAAAGAAAAAAACAATAGTATCTACTTGATTTATCTGCTGAAGCCAAATATTGTGCCATGGTCTTCTCTACACGTGAATTGATTAGTTCTAAATGAGCTAAGACAATCTAAAGCCATTTTTCCCCTCATCTGACTTCGATGAAATGTCTAAACCAAACAGCCCTCAAATGACAACTGTTCAACTTATACCAATCTTTAATGATATTACTGTCATTTTCTTACAAAACTAATCCAAACTAAACACAAATAAAGCATGAGGTATGATAAAAATATGAATTACCTGTAGCATGTCTTTCTCTTTCATCCTTTTTTCCACCTCAAGCTCTACCAACTTAGCAATTTCACTCCCTTTCATCTTCTACACCTCAAGCTCCACAATCTTAGCAATTTCGTCTTTTCAATTCTCGGAGGCTGGAGACCGGTCCACTGAAATATGCATCGATGCCCTGGCATCTCGTGCGATTTCGCGAGTACCACGTATAGGTCCTTTCTTGTCGTGAACCTTAGGTGTTTTTCGCCATAATTCTGTTGCATCATGATCTAGCAAGAAAGAGTTGGGTTCCTGAGAACTAATTTCATGAAACCTCACATGATATGCATCCTATAACTCATGCAAAATGCAAGTTGAGTCAGAGATTCATCAAACAAGATAGAATTAGCTGCAAAAACAAACTTACGGGAATAGCCTTGCCTTCTTTCAGACAAATGGGTGGTCTTGCTCCTCAAATGGCTAACCATTAGAATCATGTTTGAGTTTATGTGTCAATTCGTACACCTCTAGTTTTAGTTTTGCATCGCTAATATCTGGCATCTTCTCCTTCAATTCAACTCCAATAAAATCATGTGGCACGGAACCACCTGTGTGAGATGGCTCATCATTTTGCAGATCGATTTGTCTTTGCACATCTTGATTTTTCCTGCCAACCCGTGGTTGCCCATACATCCACCATCTTCTACCAAATATCATTACGGATCCAATTGGCATTGGGGGTGCCGGGGGGGGGGGGGTGTGATTCCTCCATAATTCTGAATTTGCATTTTCTCCCACCTTGTTAATTGCAAATTTCCTCGCTCTTTCCATCCACTTTGTATAGTTGGTAGAAATGTGATGGAAAAAGCAGTCTTTCCTGTTGCTTCCTGCTCAAGAGACTGAAGGTCAAAGTACCCTGCCACATTAAAGTGAAAAAAATTAGTTGATCAATATTATGCAGTAAATTGGAAGTAAGAAGGCTGGATGTAATTCGAACTAGTAAAACACATACTCACTATTAGAAACATATATTAAAAATGAGTTCAAGAGAAAGCAGCAACATAGTAGATGATTCAACTATAATTCTTGTTTGGAATCTAAGTTAATTATGACAGTGGTCTGTTAGTTGATCAAAATGTCCCTTAAAGAAGTGGGTTGTGTCCTCACATAAATAGCCAGCATCCATCTCAAAAGAACTAGATGAATGCTTTGACTGTGCATGTTAACCTCTGCCACAGTCCAAGGTCATAGGAGCAGACTTTATCGTCGAAAGGGCTACCCAATCGATTAGGCCGAATAGACACAACCCACGACAAATAACCCAAGATTCAGGCCCACACAGAGCCTACTACCCACCTGTCAAGGCAAAATTCCACGCTCCAAGCCTGGTATAGTTATCTCAGCAATCCTTATTCTACCCGTATTGACTCAGCAAATAAACACCACGAATCACCCACAGTTAACCCCACTGCATGCCCTGAACCAGTGTATCCCAATGAGGCATCCTCAAGATAAGGCTGATCAAAATCAGCAATCAGCACAGGTGCATCATCACTAACACAACCGTCGAGCGAGAAGTCAGCCACCGCACTGAACCAGTGTACCCCAATGGTCGGGGTGGGAGTGGTTTTATTCGTTTTACAATATGAACTCAAAGAGCTAAAATGATAATCATGACTCTTGATTGCTGCCAAGATTAATTGCGCCCAACATCTCAAATTAGGCGCCAGTTGCAGCAGTAAGTCAATTAAGGTTATAAAATTTCACCTGGTACTAATCATTACGTTGAGCAAAAATAAAAAAATCTATTTACTTTTAAATGTTTTTGAGGATATTTTTGTAAGTCAAATAAAATAAAATAAAAATTTTATTTATTAGCCACATTTAATCCAAGGTAATGTCATAGCTAATAAGTTATTTTTTTTGAGAACTTTCCTCACATAGTTAAAAAGGCCTCGGTACAAAAAACCTCCATTTCTTCCTCCCCCCTTCGTTATATATACAATCATTTTGTGTTTCTAGCTCTGTCTCCCTCCAACCTGCTAAACCACCACCCCCTGTTCATTTCTTTTTTAACTGAACTAGAAATGAATCTCACCATTACCAGCAAGACTTTTTTTTTTCTTCTATACATAGCTCAATGGGACAAAGAAGTCTCTCTCACAACTATCAGTCTCTTTCATGTGTTTCAAGATTGTAAAGTCTCGAACACTGGCACCTCTGTCAACACTACAAGAAAAAAGACCTTTAGTGATAGAAACTTCCGTCGCTAAAAATGTGCAATCCGTCAGTAAAGAGTTGTAGCGACGGAACACCCATCGCTAAAACTCCTTTGCTTACAATCCCGTCTCTAAAAGTTTTGCGATGAATTTTTATAATCCGTCGTCTAAAGTCTACCTTCAATGATGGACAAACAAACATAATTGTCGACGGAGATTCGGTCACTAATTCTATTTTTCATATTGTAATTTATTTTTGCTGTAATAATTTATTACATAAAATATTTAGCGATGAAATTTCATTGCTAAACGTTTGTCATTTAAAACTTTAGCGACGGAAATTCCGTAGCAAAAAACTCATCCTTTGAAATAAATAGACTTTTAGCGACGGAATAAAGTTCATCGCTAAAAGTCAAATTGATTTTAAAAATTCTTTATTTATTTTTTTAATATCTAAACCTGTAATCACAATCCAACAACAATGCGACAACAACAATCCAACAATCACAATCCAATAAAATGTATACAAAATTCAAGAGGGCATGAGAGCGGTGTACATTAATAGAGTAGGGGAGGGGCAGGGACGAACCACTCCCATGATCGGGGGGGGGGGGGGGGGGGCATGGCACACCTCATTTTTTTTTGAAATTCTTCTTTAGTTTCCTAGATAATGAATCAATATATTTAAAATATTTAAAATGTTTACAAAAATAAATTATATTGTAACTAATTTATTAAGATTTTATTTGTTGTATCTTTTACTCTTTGTGCCCTATCATAGTCATTATCTTCTTCATTTTGTTTCTTTATCTTCATTATTCTAAATTCCAAATTTTAAATCTCCACATTACCAAAAAAATAAAAGAAGCAGAATAGATTAAGGTTCATTCTTTTTTTTTTTAAATTTAAATTCTTATAGTTGGTTAACTTTACGTAACTAATTTACTCATATAGTTAACAATCGCATTAGTAATAGATTTATACAGTAAGAGTTATGCAAAATTAGAAATTTGTTGTTGACTAACCTTAACAAATAATAGTGAAAATATATTGTTAGTAGACAAATTGAGCAATCTATTTTGTATTTTAACAGATTTAATCATGATGCTAATTATAATGTATTTTTGATTATTCATGTTTTATGTGAACTTGAATCTTTTGAATTCTATTATGTTAGCCATCAATTTTTTTTTATGATTTTTTGGCACCCCCTGATTAGAGTTTCTGGATCCACCCCTGGGGAGGGGAGTATAAGTCGGAAGGGGGGGAGGGGCACGGGAGCGGGATACAAAGTGCTAGGAGGGGAATGGCTGATCAGGGTTCAACGAGTCCCGGGGCATGTCCAGCAGCAGTACCCTGCATATAAAGGCACAGACGCATCAATCTTGATAACCATTGTATAGTGTTTACTAATTTAACGTACATAGTGGTTGTACTTGATTATGCGCCATGATCCTCTTTTAAACCTCCGCAGCAATGCGACGGACCTCGTCCTCATTTAACGACAAGCACTCCACGATCGGTGTCTGCGTTTGTGGAGATGCAGCGGGGGGTGGGGACGCTCTTACCACGGCACGTGCAGTCATACCAAGGAGGCTGCGTAAAATTGATTAACCTAATTTACTATTAATTTAATCTCTGATTAGTCCTAATTAAAACTAATTTAATGTTAATTTAATCTTTAATCAGCCCTAACCACCGCTGATTAACCTAATTAAGCCCTGATTGTCCTGATAAATCGTAGACAAAACCTAAATAAACCCAATTAGGGTAATTAATTGTAATATGTTCTAATTAGGCTCAACTAGCATTTAGTAGCTTGAATTAGTTTTTGAATAATACTAATTGAGTCTAATTAAATGCAATTAATTGTAATCAACCCTAAATATCTTGAATTACCCTAATTGCTCATAATTAACACATTATCCCGACATTTTCACTTTAATTAGCTATTATCTATTTAGGTTCGGTACAAAATCATTTGGTTATAGTGAACTTGAGCAGATAAAATCATCATTCCTAAATCCTTCAATATCTAACGATCTACCAAATCGGTATTCTCACGTAAACCCGATGCTTTTGGTTGGTAAGTAATGGACTCAAAAATTTCCCCTAACTCGTCATATTGAAGTCTGTCGCAGACATTCCCTACCCCTCCATCGTTCCTGAGCTAATTAGATGATAAATACACAGTTTTCTTAAGACCGATCTCGTATGCCGAACATATGGCTTGCCTTTCAACTGATGGATTGCAACCAATATCAAGCAACACAAATCTCGACGCCCCAACCAAAATACTTTGACCTGTCCATTTAACTTTAATCTTCTAACAACCTTTAACTTGCCACACAGTCCTTATGCAGTTTCACCTTGGGATCCAAAATGCTTTTCAATTGTTCATACCAAAAGATATGTGGCGATGATAAATTATGTCATACAAGAGAAAACAACATAGCCGTATGTAGCCACCCTTTTTTTTGTAGTCTTTTCATTGGTTTATTTATTGATAATTAAAGCGTGTTATTATTATATGTTTAGTTCTAATAATATGATGAGCATAATCTATGTAGTTAAGTCTAATAAGTTGCCTAGTCCAGCCCAGTCCAGTTCAATTCATTCTAGTTCACTTACTCCGGTCCAATCTAGCCCAATATAAGTCCAGTGACTCCAGTCCAGTCAAAAGATTATGATAATTCAGAAATATCTTGAGATTTATCCTTGCTATGTAAATGTCAATGACCTTATGTGGAATTTGAAGAAAATTCCCCAAATCTGGTACATCCCATTTGTTTAATCAGAGAAAAATTACCAAATTAGGGACAAATTATGTCCCCAAATTCAGGAAAAGTTCTTAAAATATTATGAAATGAATCGGCCGGTTAGTAAACTTTTCTTCAATTTGCGATTTCAATCAAATGTCTGACTCTATTAGGATGCTGCCTGAGGATGCCCCAATTAAATAGTGGAAACAGTGTCCTCCTCATTGGATATCAGCATCTTTATAGGGGCAGCTGGTTGATAGGTGGATTACTGATCCATCTTGAGAGGTCAAGAGTAGGATTGGGAAGGCAAACAGAATGGATCAGGATCCTGCTCATAGTTTGAGGTTGGCATGAAGCACTTTGTAAAGCTAAGAACTAGTGCAGGAAACTGACACCCTTTCAATGTGTTTCATAATTGACTATCTTGTGCTCCAATTTCTGTTCTTTTATCTTTTTTTTTTGCTTCTTATTACATACGTTTGCGCCATTTTAGGTTTACTCTTGCATTTTTTTTTCTATTGCACCAGAAGGAAAAAGTCCTACAGCATATTCAAAAGACTGTTAAAAGGACTGACCTACCTCTCGAGGTGTGGTAGAAGAATCGTGATACTGTCCAAAGGTTGAAGAAGCAGTTTGATGGTGATGGAACTTCAATTACTTTCAATAACGAGGCCTAGCATATGCCTGCCTTTCATGTCTAACTAGAGATGTCAAAAGGGCAGGGCCAGGCCGACCCAACTCTAAATAGGCTCGGGCTAGCCCGACCCTAAAGATGAATAGTGCTGGCTCTAACCCGTAGGGCCTTGGGCCAGGCCTGATATTTTGTTAGAAGGATTTGTACTTGGGTTGAAATCCCTTGACAAGCCTTTATCGTATTATCTGATTTGATTTCTGCTTGGGTTAAAATCCTTCGGGAAATCTTGCGTTATTTTGGAAATGAATTTCTGCTTGGATTGAAATCCCTTGAGCAAGGGAAATTTTCGTGGTACTTGGAAATGCTGACTTGAAAATGATCTTTTATTGATCGTTTTGGATTTTATTCTAATTGTAAATATTTATTTTGGCATTTATTTCTGATGAACTTTGCTCAGTTTGGGTAATTATTGAATTTTGATCGTTCGAAGTATTCTAGAAATCTTTGTCAGTTGGATTCTTGGAATCGTTTTGTAATCCTATTGGTAGTCCTTGTGCGACCTTACTGGGCTCTTAAAAGCTCACCCTTCATTTGGCTTCCTTCTGCAGGTGAAGATCAAATGTAGCATGTTCAGGAATGAGTTAGAGTCTGTGTGAGATTCCGATGAGCCCATCACCATTGTATAGTAAGACCCCTCCGCGGGTCGGTACTGTTAAGTTGTTCTTAAGAATTAGAATTGCGAAGAACCTAAGCTGTAATAATGTAAGCTAAGTAGTTGGTGATTTGGTATTTCGAGAAATCTGAGTTGATGTTGAATTAGATGATTTGAAATATGCGTTAGTGAACAGGCCTGACAGGTGTAATGTGACCCGGTAGGTTAACGACCCGGGAGTTCAGGGGAAGATTGTTAGCCATATGGTTAGATAACCCAAGCT
This sequence comes from Escallonia herrerae, assembly GCA_033070095.1. Lineage (NCBI taxonomy): Eukaryota > Viridiplantae > Streptophyta > Magnoliopsida > Escalloniales > Escalloniaceae > Escallonia > Escallonia herrerae. The sequence continues at coordinate 60,244 of JAVXUP010002009.1, read as the reverse complement.
TACATATATTTTTGATGATAACAACATATTGGTCATCTTTTAATGTGTACTTTGAGTGGGTTTTTAGTAGGTATACACATACATACTCATGAAAACACATTTGAGAACTTGGATATGTGGGTTAAAGCCGAAGAAGCTTAGAGCTATAGTGGACATGTTGTGGAAGCTTCATCAAGTCCAATATCAAAGAAACAGACAATGCATAGGCTAAGTTACCATGAATTATGATTAATCTTTACTATTATATAACTAGTCTTGGTTTAATGCTTGGATTGATGACTATGACCTAAAATGACCTTATGACAACTTGTGCATTGCATTTGAGTTCATAACCATTCAGATAAGTGTGGTTTTTGAAAATGAGTGAATTTCAAAGCTCACTCAGATTTTTTCAAGAATGTTTTTGGTGCTAATCTTTCATAGTTTGATAGAAATTTTCATTAGATTTCCAAAAAAAAAAAAAGTGTCTTAATCTAATTTTTCTAGAGAAAGTTATGTCAAAAGTAAGAAAGGTTTTGTGAGGCAGTCGAGTAATGGACAGTAAGGTAATGTAGTCAACAGCATTCCCAATGCAGTTGACTCTATTGACTGTTGGATGAAAAATAACGATTAGTTTTACCAATAATCATGCCAAATCTTCTCATAGTGGCTATATTTGATATCCATCCTATAAAAGTGATTTCGGGCTTCATCATACCATATGGAAACCACATTCTAAGCCTCCATTCTTTAGAGAAACATCAAGACTCATAGATTAAATTCTTCTCTCTTCATCTTCATGATTTTACATCATTAAAGAAAGCATCTTTATGCAATTCTTTGATTGAGAGTGAGGATTCTTCAAGTCATTAATTCTCTCATCTCTCTATTTGTTCTAGAGCTTCATTTGTACTCATTTCCTTTCAAAAGTGTTTCTTTGTACACAATTGATCTTTGTAAAATGATTGTGATCAAGGCTTGGGTTTGGTAAGTCTTGGGTGAGGTTTATGGATTCAAGGCTTGAATTTGGTGTGGGTATATCACCAAGTATTGTAAGGATTTTGATCTTGACCCGAAAAAAGATTGTTGCGATTGAATTCTAGTAACATCATCTTCATAACATCTTGAACAACTAATGTAATCATTTATATTCAGCAAATGTGCTTCAATTATAGAACTTAACAAACATGTACAAAATCATATTCTAATTATGTCTAGTTTAATATAATTCCATAATTCACATGTATCATAACATGTTTCACGTATTCCATAATCTTCAATATGTTAAACATGAATAGATTCACAAACATGAATAGATTCACTAACATAGCATATGGATATATTCAAAATTTTGATACATAATTCATATTAAAAGAATTACGCTAACATAACATATGGATATATTCATGTCTTAAAAGCCCATTAAAATACTTTAACTATCTTACCTTAAAGAAAAGACGAAAGAGCCAAAAATTTTAGATTTGAAACACCTTCAAAATACTTCTCGAAACACGTTCAAAACATGTTTGAAGCTCACATAAACTTTTCAAATCAACTGCTTAAGGTTCCCTTTAAAAAAACAAGCCTTAATTCTAGATTCTGTAAGTTTTTTAGTTGATTTTCTTGCTATTTTCTCTAAAAAATGAGGTAAGAGGTTTTAAGAATGTCAATTAAGTCTTTTAAATCAAATTAGAAGCAAGTAAGAGGTATCAAGTGGAGGCGAAGAGGTGGAGAAGTTAAGCACGACTAGATTCTATGCACGGGTGGCAAGACACGATTGTGCCACCTAACAAGCACGACAGGCTCAAGTACGACCAGACTCAAAGCACGACATGTCGCGACAATATGTTGACACGTCATAAGCACGAGGTAGCACAATTCTGTGCAAAACAAGAAAAATAAAAAATTACAAAAATTCGGTCAAGAACCGGTTACTCTGACCAAGAGTTTTTACCTTTTTTCCAACTCTTCTAAAAATATTTTTGGTCATCCAAGTGATCATTTAAAGTTTCTAAACATCAAATACTCTTTTTCGTTTCTAGTACTTCGTTACCTTCTTAGACAATTTACTCAATTCAAGGTGTTTAACATTTAAACATACATTTAAATATATTATCATGCATCGTTCATCATAACCATTTTCACATAGAGTGATGCATCTAATCAAACTTAAATGTGTAATCAAAGCATATGAAATGTTGGGTTCTCGCACACGACATCGTTCTACCTGTCTAAAAAGACTGACCACATAGCATCGGCATGATTGGAATAAGCCTTTGCCCTAGACACCGGTCCAAAGCCCTTACTGTATCCCATAGGGGTACGTCAAGAGATACGAGAGAACCTGACAGTGGTGGGGGAGGGTCCCTACACTCGGCTGCCAGGTAGACTAAATGCGATACCCTTCAAAAACTTGCTCCCGTCTCATAGTGACCCGAAGGTCATCGTCCTGGGGGCTCAGACAATCACCAGTAACGTGAGTGCGACGTGGTCATAGCTCAAGCGTGCCTAGTGCCATGCAAGCTGCCCAAGGGGCAGATAGCTTCTGTGGGAATGAGTCTATCCCGTTGCGAAGGCTCCATATGCTGGAGCACTGCGAGTGGAGCCCCTTAGAATGCTGCACACTCTGGGGAGTGGGCCGAAGCATGTTTCACGTCCGCGCTAGGGGCATATGGTGTGGTGAATGAGTGCAGTGCTCAGGGGCACGTGACATGAAAGTGGCGCATTGGCGCAGTTTTAAGGGCACAAAACATGAAAGTGTGGCACGGGCGCAGTGCTAGGGGCACGAGACATGAAGGCCCACGGGTGCAGCAACGAGTATCGTGGAGACAGTGTGTAGGGTATTGCAAAGACATTGTACGGGCACAGACGACAGGTGTCGCAGAGCCGGCACGCGGGCAACGTTGGTATCCCATAGACGGAAGAGAAAGAGGGGAGGGTTAAAAGGGGAAGGAAGACTAAGGCCGACCCCCTTAGGTGAAGGCAAAGCTGACCTCCTAAGCGGAAGGCCAAGGTGTGTGCTGTTGTCCATTTAGCCAAAAAAAAGGGTTTGGTGTGGGAGGAGCAATGAGCGCACTTCCATAAGTTGTGCAAAAATAAAATTCTTAGCGTAGAAGAAACACAAAAAAAGGGAAATAGAAAGAAAAAACACGTGATTTGAGCGTGTGTCGCTTTGACAATTTTAGGAACGTTGAAAAATTGATCATTGACTATGGTTACGTGTTGCGCAAAACGAGACCCACAGTGGGCCCAAGGGTGCGACCAAGATAGGTTGGGAATATCAAGCAGCAAAATCAATCCTTGCAATACATCATGCAAATAATCAAGCAATGGATTCAGCAGAGTGTGAGGAGCTGGAAGAAAGTGCCAAATCATAACATCAACAAGGCATTATGTGAGAATTGGGAAATTGATAGAGGAATTTTATTAGGTTGATTGTGGTTGTAAACTGAATACTAAGTTGGAATGTCAGGGCTTAGAGAGGAATTTGCTATACAATTGTACATTTATTTTTTGAGATTAATACAATGACTTTCACCAAAAAAAAAAAAGAATGAAGTTAGTTGATCTGGTTAAAAGAAGCGGTTCCAAAATCTGCTAATGCGGGGTACGACTCTCTGAATATAGTGCTATTTATTATTGTTGATATTTTGGAAAATATGTATTCCACTTGTAATTTTTATAGCTCCCACATGAGCTACGAACTAGAGTTGTCAAACGGGCCGGGCGGCCCGCGGGCTGGCCCGACCCGGCCCGGTTCTGGCCCGGCCCCGTGCATGAACAGTAGCGGCCCTAGCACAGCGGGCTTGGGGCCTGGGCCTGGACCTGGACCAGGCCTTCATTTGCTCCGAAAAAGCCCGGCCCGGCCCGGCCCGGAAACGGGTTTGGCCCGGCCCGAAGTCTGCCCGGGTCTGGCCCGGTTTGCGGCCCGGGTATGGCCCGGTTTGCGGCCCGGATCTGGCCCGGTCTGCGGCCCGGGTCTGGCCCGGTCTGCGGCCCGGGACTGGCCCGGTCTGCGGCCCGGGACTGGCCCGGTCTGCGGCCCCACATGTTTGAATTTTTTTGTTTTTCCCCCCTTTCTTCCACCCCTTTTCCAAAATTCCACTTTTACCCCCCCCAACAGCAATATAACGGCTAGTTTGGGGGGTATTTTAGTCTAACCTATATTTTTCAACTCCTTTACACTCTTACCCTCCCCAACAACTATAAACGGATAGTTTGTAGGGGTATTTTGGTCTTTTGTGAAGTTTCTAAAATCTATAAATTCACACCATTTCTCTCTAATTTTTCACACCAATCTTCTTACTCTCTCTTACCTAAACATTCTATATTTCTACAAGCTTTGCTACTATTTTCCTCTCCAATTACTACTCTTGCTAATTACTACTAGTATTTACTAATTAGTACTCTTGTTTATTAATTACTAGTCTTGCTAAATTCTTTTTAATTACTAACTCTCTAATATTTGTTACTCGTTCATTCTTTTAATTGTTATTTCTTATTACTACTCTTATACTTGTGTATTTAGTTACTCTTACAAAGTTTAGCTCGAAATATGGCTGGATTATTGAAGAAAATGAGGCGTGCATCGTCATCACGAAAAACATCATCATCATCGCAAGCACCACCACCAGCACAAGCGCCAGCGCCACGGCCATCACAAACACCAATCCAAGCACCAACACAACCATTCGTTCCTGGACGAATGAGTACAGGCTGTATGATAGATACCCAAGCCAATTGGGAGTTCAATCAAAACATTCCAGATTTTGAATACACGCCTGATGAAGACCCCCCGCATTATAGTCAAGGACGCAGCTCGGTTGGCGAAGCTACTACTCCGTGGCATAATCTCAACCCTATGCCTGGTCATGATGAAGAAGGGCCGAGCAATGCCTCCGGTAATGAGCCAGAAGTCCAAAAGGGGAAAAAAAAGAAAGCCGAGTGTTGGAATCATTTCGATGTAGTTACGGTGGACGGCATCCGAAAAGCTCGATGTAAGTACTGCGCTAAATTATTTTCGTCTGGTAGTGGTAATGGACATCTTAACAGGCATTACCCTCTGTGTGCACCTCGACAAGGCCACGTCGAACCTACCCAAACGCAGTTATCTTTTGACGGTAAGTTATTTGTTTATAATCAGCGAGAGCAAAGAGACGGTCTCGCTGAATTTGTTATTCATGATGAACAAGCCTTTTCTTTTGCCGATAATCCTAAGCACTCTAGATATATGAACACATACGTTCAACCTTTGTACAAAAAGGTTCATAGAAACACAACTAGATCCGATGCACTCCGACAGTACAATGCTGCTAAAGCACGCCTTATCGATTATTTCGATAAATTTGAAGGTAAAGTTAGTCTTACTTCTGATATTTGGCAATCTCCTTATACTTTTGTTAGTTATTCTTGTGTGACCGCTCATTGGATTGATGTAGATTGGGTTATGCACAAGAGAATCATCGCTTTCGAGCACTTCCCTTATCCGCACGATGGAATGAACATTGCTATTCTTATATTAAAAGCATGCACCACATTTAAAATTAAGGATAAGATTATGAGTGTTAGTTTTGATAATGCTTCTAATAATAAAGTTGCTGTTGCAGCTTTAAAGGAGACGCTTCAACCTGTACTTAATGGTGAATTATTTCATGTTCGCTGTGTTTGTCACATTATTAATTTAATTGTTCAAGATGGTTTAGCTGCTGCAGGAGATATTCTTCTCAAAATGAGGGGTATGACAGCGTATGTTAATAGCTCGAGTCCGAGAACACAACAATTTAAAACGTTGTGTGTTCAATATAATATGCCTCGCAGGAGAGCAGTTACAGATGTGGTCCACAGGTGGAACTCTACATACCACATGCTTTTACACATTCTGGCATACCGAGAAGTCTATACGCATTTTCTACTAACCCAGTTCCCAGCCGGCTTGCCAACTCAAGAGGAATGGCAGATGGCCACATACCTAGCTGAATTTTTGGAGGTATTCTACACGTCTACCAATTTATTGTCTGGTACGTACTATCCCACCTCTCCTCTCGCTGTAATAGAAATTCTGAAGATGGCTACAATGTTAACAAAATGGAGATATATAGGACCCTTTAAGGAAATAGTAAAAGTGATGGATCAAAAATTTAATAAATATTGGAGTAAACTGCCTGCTATTTTTACTGTGGCTACTTGTTTAGATCCTAGGTTAAAGTTGCATGGCGTGAACGCCTCGATACAAGAGATATCGAAATTAATGTGCTACACAGCAGAGGAGACAACCGCATTCACAGCAAAAGTGAGCAAGAGGTTTGAGGACTTGTTCAACGTCTATCGTAATTCTGCTGACGTGCGCGGGCGAGCTACATCATCATCCACTGTTGAGAGGTATTATGCGCCATACCTTCAGGGCTTTGAACATCTAGTAGCAAGACAACTACCAGGTGAAGGTACTTCTAATTCGGCAGGTTCGTATACTTTTTCCTCTTTTAATGAGATTGGTGTATATGCAAATACTGATCATTATTCTGATTTATCAAGGCAAGAACAGGTTAATTTTAATTTGTTAAATTTTTGGAAACAAAATCAAAACATGTATAAAACTTTATCCCAAATTGCACGGGATGTACTGCCAGTGCAAGCCTCCACGGTTGCTTCAGAGTCGGCATTTTCAGCCAGCGGGAGGGTTTTGGATGACAGGAGGAGTCGTCTTAACCCCGAGTCGCTCGAGCTATGTGTATGTTGGAAGGATTATCTTGATGCGAAATACCGCGAGCAAGATAAACCGATTGATGATAGGAAGAGCAGTGACTCGGATATTGAAGTACTTCTGGATGATTAGGTAATTTGTTTTTATTTTCCTCTTTTGATCCTTTTGGTTGACGTTGCAGATTTCTTGATCTTTGATTGCTGATATTTTGGATAGACATGCATTATTATTTTGATTGTTAGAATTTTAAGAATAAATTTTTTCACAAAATATACTTTTTTTCCATATATATAAAATAAATTTTTACAAGCAAGATATATATTTTTTCGTATATATAAAAAAATAGGTAACTTCGCCTGTTTGTTTACAAGCAGCCGGTCCCAAGCCCGGATAAAAGGAGGAGGGCCTATGAATACATTTATTATTTTTCTATATAAATTGTTATGTGTTAAGATTTTATTAATAAAGCTCACCAAGAAGAGTATGAAAATGTTTAACATATAATAAAAAATATAATGGCTAACAAATAAATATGTATATACATACATACATATATATGTATATTACTTATAATGAAATAAAAGGATAAAGATTAGGTTCGTTAAATTGTGAATATTGCCTAGAGATGAAATTTAAAATTGAATAACAAGAAGAAAAAAAAAGGGCCCGGGCCCGGCCCAAGCCCGGCCCTAGCTATTGGGCCTAGGGCCAGGGCCTGGACTGGGCCTAGGTTTGCCTTCGGCAGGCCCGGCCCGGCCCGGTTGGCAGCCCCACTGGCCCGGCCCCGGCCCGGCCCCACAGCAGGCCCGATGGGCTTGGGCTGGGCCGGCCCAAGCCCGGCCCTTTGACAACACTACTACGAACCAAATTTAACTGTAGTGGTTAACACACCAAAAATGACCATAATAACCCCACCGATTACTTAGTAGTATTTGACACTTTTACACTTTATTAATTAGCATCAAAAAGAAAACAAAAAAAGTGTGGTGCATCTATCTGAGCATTAAATATACTTACAGAAAACTAAATTTAACTGTTAGTAGTTTCAAAAATTACTTAATTGTTGCTCTTGTTTGCAGCGCATGAAATTAAAATGACTTTAATTAACTGTACACGGACAGGTTTAATGAAAGCAGCAAAGTACGAGGGAGAAAAATAAAATTAAATGACTCATTCCACGTGTAGCTCTCTTGATCCGACGAGTGGTGCAAAGTTTTTGCTCTAGCTAGGCTGTAGTCTACTGGTTTGTCGATTGTGAGAAGGACCTTCGCTCCCTTTCGATTTCAGAGGTTAAGGAGTCAATCTATACTATATATAAAGGAAGAACTTCTTTTGGTGTAACACCTCTTTAGTGTTACCAACTACCTATCTAGAACGGCGACAAGTGACATTCTATTGTTTTTTCTTAAAAAATTCATAAAACAAAAGTTTAAATAGTAAATAACTACTTTTAGTTTTTATAATGTACAATTCATTTTATTGAATCTGATAATAAATATTTATACATGATGAAGATTTTATATTATTAATTTTATTTTTACACACACAGCGTGTGTCACTGCGACTCGTATGTATAGAACAAAAATCGTGGTGAAGTAAGGGGCAATTGTTGGATAGGGATGGTAGCGACACTACGAAAGGACCATGTGAATCCCTAACCTAATAACGACCCTAAGCTTGGCTAGACCTCTGTTGGTCCCCGGACGGTGACTGCCCTGGGGAAACCAAGGCCTTATTCTACCCAAGTGAGGAATCGGGATCAGTTCACTTCAATGTCTGCCTTGCAATTAGCAAAGCCGTACAATCACCCATGTCCTTTGTTCTTTCATTAACTTTGCCGTTGAAAAAAAATATGGTCCTACGTCTTGATATTTCTTCTTAATGTCGGATGACTTTTAACTACGACTGTTTGTAAATTATGGCTAGACTCGTTAAAGTTATCGTGTATTACGTGAATAAACTTTTCATATTAGCAAACACAGTATAACACAAGTTTTAAACAAAAATACTAATTGAAGAGATTAAAAGTGATGATGGAGCATATCACAAGTACTACTTTCAAAGATTTAGCAATACATATACAAATAAGAAATCGAGCCAAGTACGAGAGAGAAAAATGCGATAAGCCCTTACAACTAGGTGGTAGGAGTTGAAGAATTCAGCGAACGAATTCGTTTGTGTGTGTGTGATATCATAAAGCTAAAAGCACCATTTTTATGTTTTCTTTGCCATCCATAACAGCCATCGGACCTCTCTTGGCCGTAAATTCTATCTTGCTTCTGCCTTTTCAATCTGACCTCTTTCTCTTTATTTCGATCTGTTTTCGTGCCTAGTAAAATGAAAGCAACCTATCGAATTGCTGCCATGCCGATGAAGACTTTTCTCACAGATTTTCTAAGCTGTGGCTCGCTTGAACAGAAAAAAGAATAATGGTTAGAAGATGCTTAAGGAAGTTGAAATAGGCCAAGCTTTAAAGCCTGTGAGGACCAATTTTGGCTCATAGAGGCTTGGCCTATGAGGCACCCCTTTTATCATTGTTGTAGATCGTATCATATGAAATCATCGGGACATGCAAAATGGCAAGTGGAGAGCTGATCATGAATGACATGAACTCAGGATTTCGAAGATCTCCGTCAAAAAAATGTGGCTGTCGTGCACCTTACATAGTTTGTTCTTACCTTTGTTCCTTTAAAACTAAGGTTTCAACCTTTGATTTCATTAATTTCACGATAGTTGACTTTGATTAACTGAACAAGTTCAAGTTCAATTAGCCTCGCAGATTTGAGTTCAGGTTGTTGTTTTTACATGAGCAAGTGGATTACCAATACGTCCGTCTATTTTGTTTTGTTTGTCACATAATCTATTGTTTTAGTTCTTTGAGTTACAACAAAAAATTCCCTTGGTGTCGCTTTGGCAAGTTAAAAAATTTAAACCAATGTTTCATTTTAGCTTAATTACAAACGCGTTTATATAAGCTGATACTGATATTTTAATTAATTCGCTAAAGCTTTCCCTAGTATTACTTCTTAATAACACTGATCCAGGAGGATCCATGACCGAGGCAGAAAATTTGGAATGATAACCTTTTCTCTAGACTGAAGGAAACAACTCTAAATCCTAGTTATTGTACTCCGATAAAAATTCCGTAACTAGTATATAGTTAGAATTGTTAGTATTATTATGAAATAAAATAACACTAATGACCTACCTCCAGCCATGATTGATGAAGTATTGTTGTTGTCTGTTGACGATCCAAATACTTTCGCGAACATATACCTTCTTCACCAAGTCTTTAGCCTCACAAAATTGTGCATCCAAATCTATGCAATCCTTCTCATTAATGTGTGGTATAAAAGAGTTTTCTAACCTATACAAGTCTCGCTAATGGAAATCACAAGCACCAAAATGCTAGGTTAGGAACCCTTTACACTTTAGAAAACCCTTTGATACAAACTTTCATCCGTCATGAAAAATGAGTCTTCCCATAACTTTTATGTAGTTTATTAGAAATAAATTACCCACAACCACAATCAAGTCAGTGGAGATATGCTTAATAATTACAGTTTGAATAAGCCCTTTAGTCTCCCACATAAATGGATGAGAAGAGTTAGTGGGGTGAGTGGAGTCATGGGTAGCATTCTCCCACCTGGCCCAAAGGACGTAACTGACATTTCAGATAGTAACTAGATCACATTATGGCCATATAATTCACATTACATGCATTATAGTTATTGACTCTCAGAAGAAAGGTTTTTATTACATGAATCATGGCAGTTATGATCTTACGACGACTATTTCCTTCCATGTATTATAATATATCATTATCTTCGAATGAGATTCTATGTGGCATTGTACTTTAGGAATGACTTTTTATAAGTCATCCAGGGTTCTTTTTTAGTTCTCAAGGCCAGTGATGGTTGCTAAGTGACACACGGTGGCCCTTGATGGCACAAGGAAACCGTGTGTGGCACTCGACTTGCCGCTCGCAAGAAGAGTTCGCCAACCAATCCCAACAATTTAAAGCAAGCAGTGCATCAACATCGCATAAAACAGTGCACAAAGAGTAAATTTCAACACGAGGGCAAAACGGTCACAAATATCTTCATTACTTCAATAGCATCATTACCACTTACAAAAGGCTTTGTTTGCATCCACAGTGTGCAATCTAGCTAGACAGGCAAGCTAAAACAAAGCAAGGGACTCTCGGGTATGGGTGTGCATGACTCCCATATAGTAGCATTAGGAGAAAAAACCAAAGTGACAGTAGTAGACGTAACTATGTGCGAGGAGTCATAGTGCCCCTTTTTAGAGAAATACAACTCGAAATGACTTGAAATTTTACAGGGAAACTTAAATATATACAACGGTGGTCTCCACCAAAATTGAGAAAAAACGCACTCCTGGATCTTTAGATCTTCACTGTTGGCTTTTGACGTGCGCGGGCACTGCAATTGGGCGCGCGGGCGCTGTGCTTGACGGGCGCATGGGCGCGAGACTTGAGGAACTTGTGAGGGCGCATGGGTGCCTGTTGGAAGGGTGCGGGGGCACTGAGCTGGATGGGCACGGGGGCGCTGTGCTAGGCGGGTGCAAGGGGCAGCCCGTGACATTCTCCCCCACTAGAGCTGTTGACGCCCTCGTCAACTTTTGCATGTGGTAGGCTTCAATCTTGTCGGCGTAGGCTGATAAGTCTGCTGCTCTTTCCCAAGTGTTTTCTTCATCCATTTGTCCCTGCCACTTGACTAGGTACTCTTGATGGCGTTTGCGGGAAGCTATAATCACTCTATCATTCAAAATAGCTTCGGCAACTCGCTTTCCTGCTGCTTTGGGTTTGAGTCCTTGTCTCTTGATTTGGCCCCTGAAGGGGTCGGCTGTGTCTTCATAGAATGGCTTCAACATGCTGACGTGAAAGACGGGATGGAGCTGGCGGCTCCACCAATGAGGCGGATCAACTTTGTAAGCCATCTTGCCTATCTTCTTCACTATAGTCAGGGGTCCCTCATATTTCTGCAAAAGACGAGAGTCTCTTCCCCTTAGAAATTTGCGATCTTGTTGCAGTAGCTTAACCATAACTTTGTCGCCCACGTTAAACTCTTGAGATCTCCTATTCTTGTCAGCGTGTTTCTTCATTCTTCTGGCTGCTTTCTCAAGGTAGGAGTGAGCTAGATCTATATTCTGCCTCCATTCTTCACTGAAGCTTATGGCCCTTGGGGATTTCCCTGCATTGGGGACGTTTACCGTGTGGGGTAGTAACGGTTGTTGTCCATTTACAATCTCAAAAGCACTCTTCCCTGTCGAAGAGCTTTTGCGTGAGTTGAAACACAGCTGGGCAACATCCAGTAACTTGACCCAATTTTTCTGTGTTGCACTGACAAAATGGCGGAGGTACTCTTCTAACATGGAATTGAACCGCTCCGTCTGACCGTCTGATTCTGGATGATAACTTGAACTCATCGAAAGTTGGGATCCGAATAACTTAAAGAGTTCAGTCCAAAAGTTTCCAGTGAAGCGGGAGTCCCGATCACTGACAATGTCTTGAGGCATTCCCCAATACTTCACCACATACTTAAAGAAAAGTTGCGCTGTGTCTTCGGCTGAGCAATACTTGGGTGTTGCGATAAAGCTCGCATACTTGCTAAACCGATCAACGACAACAAGAATTGTGCCTAAGTCTTCAACCTTCGGCAGACCAGTGATGAAATCCAATGACACACTCTCCCACGGTCTCTTGGGGACCGGTAGCGGCTGTAGTAACCCTGCTTTCTTCTTACGCTCCACCTTGTCCTGCTGACAAGTAAGGCATGTTTTCACATACTCTTGCACTTCATCCCTCATTTGGGGCCAGTAGTAACCTTGTTGAAGGAGAGCTAATGTTCTTTCTCCTCCAGCATGGCTTGCCCAAAGGGTGTCATGACATTCTCGAATCAATGTTCGTCTCAGATCATCGACTCGGGGAACGTATACCCGTCTTCCTTTGGTCATCAGCAAACCATCTTCTTGCCAAAACTGTCGAGTTTTATCGCTCTCGATCAGTTTCAGTAGTTGTTGGGCAACCGGATCCCTGGTAAGGGCCTTCTTGATTTTCTTTCCGATGTTGATGGCAACTCGGCTATCTGCTCTAACAATAGCATTCATGGCCATCAATGCTACCTGATCTAGTTCGGCTCTCCTGCTGAGGGCGTCTGCTACGCTGTTGGTTGAGCCTGCCCTGTACTCGAGCATGAAGTTGAATTCTGCCAAAAGTTCCTGCCACCTGGCCTGTTTCGAGGTGAGCTTAGATTGAGTCAAGAAGTGGCTCACTGCAGTGTTGTCCGTCCGCACTATGAAGCTAGAACCAAGCAGGTAGTGCCTCCAAATTCTGAGACAGTGTACTACCGCGAGCAACTCTTTCTCATGAGTGGTGTAGCGACGTTCTGCTTCGTTGAGCTTCCTACTCTCATATGCCACCGGGTGGCCTTCTTGCATTAGAACCCCTCCTAGTGCAAAGTCAGAAGCATCTGTATGAACTTCAAAGGACTTCGACACATCAAGGAGAGCAAGTACCGGATCTTCAGACATAGCCTGCTTCATAGCCGAGAAGGCCGATTGACACTCCTTGGACCATTCCCAAACATTGCTCTTCTTCAAAAGTTTGGTTAGGGGATGGGCCATTCTCGAATAATCTCGGACAAACTTCCTATAATAGTTGGTCAATCCAAGGAAAGATCTCAGTTCTGAAACATTCGTTGGCGGCTGCCACTCCTGTATCACTTGAACTTTAGCTGAGTCCATCCTTATCTGACCCTGTTCTATCACATGGCCCAAGAGTTTAATCTTGGTCTGGGCAAAAGTGCATTTCGATAGCTTCACGTATAGCTCGTGCTCCCTCAGTCGGGCAAGCACCTTCCTCAAGTGCTTCAGATGCTCGTCCAAGCTGGAACTGTAGATCACAATATCATCGAGATACACCACTACAAAATCGTCAATGTAGTCCCGCAAAACCTGATTCATCAAGGTGCAAAATGTGGCCGGGGCGTTGGTCAAGCCGAACGGCATGACCAGGAACTCATACGCACCGTATCTGGTGACACAAGTTGTCTTCGCCTCGTCACCTTCGGCAATTCGGACCTGCCAATACCCAGACTTCAAGTCCAACTTGGTAAACACTCTCGCCCTACTAAGCTGATCAAAACAGTCGGCGACTAAAGGAATAGGATACTTGTTCCAAATAGTCACCTTGTTTAGCGCCCTGTAGTCCACACACATCCGCAAGGAACCATCTTGTTTCTTCTGGAAGAGGACTGGTGCACCGTAAGGCGACTTTGCTGGAGTGATCAAACCCGCATCTAGCAACTCCGTCAATTGTTTTCTGAGTTTAGCAAGTTCTGGTTGTGACATCCGATACGGAGCTCGGGCGGGTGGCTTCGTGCCTGGCACGAGCTCTATCTCATGGTCAATTGCCCTTCTAGGTGGCAATTTCTTCGGCAATTCATCAGGCATCACATCTTCAAAGTCGTTTAATATCACTTTAACTTCTTTCGGTAATGGTCCCGATACTTCTTCAATTTTGTCCCACCGTAGCATGGCAAGGTAGGTTGTTTCATCCCGTTTTAATCCCCATTTCAACTGGAGGGCTGAGATAGAACGCTCTCCCGCCCTAGAAGATATAGTTGGGATGACACACGGTTTATTCCCAAGCATGACTAGCGAGTTAGTACATGGCATCACTGTGGTCTTTGTGTCACGCAGAAACTCCAACCCAAGGATCAGTTTAAAGTCGTCCATGATGACTACTGAAAAGTTGGTCCTTCCTTCGTATGGGCCAATCTTGATCAAAACAGATCTCGCTATCCCCGCTACTGGCTGTGCGGCGGAGTTGATAGCCTTCACCCGTCCGCACCCTTTTTCTAGAGTTAGACCCAGTCTTTTCACTTCGGTGCTAGAAATGTAATTATGGGTATCTCCTGTGTCCACCATGGCCCTGATGGCCTTCCCGTTAACCTTGATGTCCACATACATCAAGCCTTTTCCTGGTACATCACCCTTTTTCTTTGGCTGCATGTCTTTAGGCTCTTCCCCAGTCAAGCTCTTTTTGGGGTTCCCAACCTGTGTTGTCACCGCATTACACCACTGAGGAAAGGCCCCGACGACATCTTCCTCTTCATAATCTTGTGTGTCTGTTTGCTCATCTGTTGGTGGATGCCTTTGTCGAGAGCCAGATTGTTCCCCACGTTGCACCTGCCCAATGTTGTCAAAGAAGGCATTCATCATCTGTCGCTGCGGACAGTTAGCGATCACGTGCGGTCCTTGGCACAAGAAGCAACTCCTGAAAGGAGGTTTCTTCACTTCTCCACTGGTGCTAGCGTCAGGCTTGGCTTTGAACCCAACTCCACTCTTCTGTTGGGTAGAAGAGTTTGACGCCCAACTGCTTTTACTGCCCCAACTTTGATTTGGCACTGGACCCCCTGGCTTCTTGCCACCAATACCTCTGCTTGGATTTCCTCTCTGAGGGGGTCTCTGTGGCTCGGAGTTGTAATCTGAAAGGCTCTCGGCAGCGATGATGGCTTCATTAAGGTTGTTCACCCGACGTCTATTAAGCTCAGTGCGAGCCCATGGTTTTAACCCTTCCATGAAGAAGAAGAGTCTGTCGACTGCGGACATGTCACTGATGTCCAACATCAAGGCAAAAAATGCCTGGCAATACTCCCGGACCGATCCGGTGTGCTTGCATTCCAGCAACGCTTTTCTCGCGTTGAATGCGGTGTTTTCTGGGAAAAACTGACTCTTTAGCTCACGTTTGAGTATCTCCCATGTGTTTATGACGCAAGACCCATCTTCGATCTCTGCGTACTTCTTCCGCCACCATAACTTGGCATCTCCAACCAAGTACATGGTAGCCATCGACACCTTTGTCGCTTCCGAGTCTACTCTGATGGCTCGAAAGTATTGTTCTATATCGAAAAGGAAATTTTCTAATTCCTTGGGGTCACGGGCTCCCCCGTAACTCTTGGGCTCTGGCACTCGGGGCCTCGACGAGTGCTCCGCACCCCCAGCGGGTGTGTTAACCACTGCACGACTAAGAAGCTCCACTCGATCCTGGAGTTCTTGAAATTTAGACTCCCAGTATATACCTTCACTGTGCCGTGCATGGTGTTCCACTCGATCTTGAAGCTCCTGAAACTTCCCCTCCCATTCCATGCTCTCAGCATATCGGGTATTATCAGTGGCTTCAAGATTCACTTCCAACGCATCAAGGCGAAGGGAGAATTGCTTCAGGATGCCCGGAGCATCCTGGTCACTCTTGAACATGTCATGTATCTGTGCTTCCAAAGCATCGATTCTCTCTTTCGTGTTGGCCATAGTTTTTCTCAGCAAACTATCCCACAATATTTTCTTAGCTGAAGCCACGGTCCCCTGGACAACCGCGGCTCTGATACCACCTGACACACAGTGGCCCTTGATGGCACAAGGAAACAGTGTGTGGCACTCGACTTGCCGCTCGCAAGAAGAGTCCGCCAACCAATCCCAACAATTTAAAGCAAGCAGTGCATCAACATCGCATAAAATAGTGCACAAAGAGTAAATTTCAACACGAGGGCAAAACGGTCACAAATATCTTCATTACTTCAATAGCATCATTACAACTTACAAAAGGCTTTGTTTGCATCCACAGTGTGCAATCTAGCTAGACAGGCAAGCTAAAACAAAGCAAGGGACTCTCGGGTATGGGTGTGCATGACTCCCATATAGTACCATTAGGAGGAAAAACCAAAGTGACAGTAGTAGACGTAACTATGTGCGAGGAGTCATAGTGCCCCTTTTTAGAGAAATACAACTCGAAATGACTTGAAATTTTACAGGGAAACTTAAATATATACAACGGTGGTCTCCACCAAAATTTAGCAAAAACGCATGCCTGGATCTTTAGATCTTCACTGTTGGCTTTTGACGTGTGCGGGCACTGCAATTGGGCGCGCGGGCGCTGTGCTTGACGGGCGCATGGGCGTGAGACTTGAGGAACTTGTGAGGGCGCATGGGCGCCTGTTGGAAGGGTGCGGGGGCGCTGAGCTGGATGGGCGCGGGGGCGCTGTGCTAGGCGGGTGCAAGGGGCAGCCCGTGACACTAAGCCCCTAAGAGTCATTGTTATCACCCCTTACCTAATGGAGTTTTTAAGCCGTTATAATGCCAATTATAAACCTCCATAGTAAACGTCGAATAATAGGTGTCACTTAAAAATGTTAGATCAATTTTTCTTTCAAGGCGAATAAACATGAAATAAAGTTTTTGTTCCTTTGTGACAGAGTAGTGGACTGCTCCTTTGTTGAGACTAACAAACTTTGTCCAATGAAAATGTGTTGTCCCATTGACATCTCTGGTATAATATATGAACTTGCTAGCAATAGCAACATCACTTTTTAGGAAGAGAAGAGAGCAAAACAAGTATGCGGGAAACGTCCTCTTAAACTCGTTCTGGCCACCTATCTTGAGCCCTTTTAAATTTGTTACGAGCATCTTAGAGTTAATCTTTTCTTTTCTTTCTTGTCACATTGTTTCTCCATGTAAACAACTATATCGTCGGCCTAATCTTGACTTGACACATGAACCTGTAAGAGAAAACATCTCAACCACATCATTTTTGGTTATATCTACCATTTCTTACATAGAAGAATCTTCCACCAAGTGCCTAAATGTTGTAATGTCTATAAAATCTAGATTTGTTCGGCTTTTGGCATATATAAATATTTGAGTTTCAAGAGACCACAAAAACCGTGTTCTTTAATAGATCACTTCAGTCATCTCTCAAGCCATCCATTAACACTTCTAAGAATGGAAATGGGGGGACGGGTAGAATGCGGATTTTATAAAATCCGTACTTGCCCCGGTATCCAAATACACGATTTCGCCCCGCCCCACACCCGCCACCGGCTCAAGGGATGCAAATACCATCCCCGATCCAATGGACTACTAATGTCACATACTCTTTTTTTTTTTTTTAATCTTGCCTACGCCTCTCTAAAGCAACGCCTCTCTAAAGCAAGAAAACTTGAGATCCAAATCATCAGAAAGGACACTACTTTATTCTGTTCAATTGGCTCAGTTTTTTTCCTCATCAGTGTCATGAGCCTCACATACTATCTCACTTCACCAAACTTTCCTTCCTATGTATTTTCAATAGAAAAGAAAAGTTCTAGTTTGGTTTCCAAGAAAGGGGCCACGGGTGCCTAATTGGCCTAAGGCCAGTGATGGCTGCTAAGCCTCTAAGAGCCATTGTTATCACCCCTTACCTAAAATGAAAGGCATTGTTTTACGGTGCACAAAAAGAGAGAATTAGAGAACAAAAGGTGATCTAATCTTCACTTAGAAAATACAATGGGTTCTTATATTCCAATTTTTTCAACAGACGACAGTATAATGGGCCATTATTCGGTCTAACCATGATTTCTTATTCATTTGAAAATAGCATGTTCTCAATTAGCGCAGAGCTGCTGCACCAACATTTCCAATTTGGGACGAATTCGGCCTAAAATGGTAGTTTGTTCTCAGCATGGGGATGAAGGTCAAAGAGAATGGGAGGGGGCCTCTTACTTGGTCTGAAAGCAGGACATAGTTACTGTCCGGCATCCTCTATAAAAGTATGGGTTCTTTTCTCGATGGTGTCATCAGAATTCTCCAGAATAAGGCAAACTTTCTGTTGAGTAAGTATGATGCCTTAACCCATTTGTTTATAATAGTGTCGAGCAGTGAAAAGGGGGTTAAGCAGATTGGAAGGATGCTAGATTCTGCAACACACGAGTAGAAGGGTATGTGTTCCCAACCCATTCTGGTGGTACCCAAGGGACCACTAGGGTCCCATTTTGCGCGACACGTCGACACATTCAACGGTCAATTCTTTAACGCTATCAACCAGTCAAAGTGCGGGTGCCGGGCGCCCAAGTCACGTACATTTTTCGCTTCGCACGCTTCGTGCACGACTTAGTCACAAATTATTTTACGTTGACGTCACTCACAGTAGCACGACCATCGCACCAAGACCACCCGAACACCTTTTTCATAAAAAATGTCGATCGACGGTGCAACCGAAACGACGGGGTCAAGGGGCAAATGCCTTGGCCAACCCCATGGGGTCGGCCTCGGCCTCCCATGGGGGGTTGGCCTTGGCCTTCCCCCTTGGTTCTTCACTTTTCGCGCAAAGCTCCTTTCGCACTTTGTTCACTCCGTACGCTCTTTATGTGACTTCGGCGCTTTGTTCATCATGTGGGTACGATTCTTGATAACGCGCTTATCACAACGCAACTTTTTGATTTGTCATCGCTCATCAAAACATCTACCGTCGGCGCGCCCGAAGTTTGCCAAAATGGGAAGTGGCCTTGGGCTCCAAAAATGAAAGTTGGCCATTTGGCCTTGGCCAGGCCTAGGGGGTCGGCCTCGGCCTCCAAGAGGGGTTGGCCTCGGTGACTTTCCCCCGGTGGTTCCCCTCTTCGCGCATACTCCTTTTTGCACTTTTTTTTTCGCTTCGTACATGATTTTGACATTGTGATCGTCACGTAGATACGACTCGCATCGACACACTCGTCATAACGCAACTTCTAGATTCATCATTGCACATCAAAACACCTACCATCGACGGGCTCGAAGTTCACCAAAGGGGGAGTGGCCTTGGCCTCCCTTCATGAGAGTTGGCCATTGGCCTTGGCCACTCCCTAGGGTCGGCCTCGGCCTCCCCAAGGGGTCAGCCTTTGCCTCCCCCAATTCTTGGCCTATGGCCTCCCCTCCCTCAAGCACTTGTTTCCTCGAATCTTTGCACTTCCGCGATGTTTACGGATGTTCGTACATCAACCCCGCAACGTCCGTCGTGCATCAACCTCGCGATGTCCGTCGTCCATCAACCTCGCAACGTCAGTCGTGCATCAACCTCACGACGTCAGTCATGTATCAACCTCGCAACGTCCGTCATGCATCAACCTTGCAACGTCCGTCGTGCATCAACCTCGTGATGGACATTCATACATCAACCTCGCGACGTACGTCATCCATCTACCTCGCGACGTCCATCATGCATCAACCTCACGACATCCATCGTGCATTAACCTCGTGACAGATGTTCGTACATCAACCTCGCGACGTCCGTCGTACATCAACCTCGCAACGTACGTCGTGCATCAACCTCGCAACGTCCATCGTGCATCTACCTCGGGACGTCCGTCATGCATCAACCTCGCGACGTCCGTCGTGCATCAACCTCGCGATGTCCGTACGTGGAATACCAACCTTGCAACGTCCGTCGTGCCTCAACCTCGCGACGTCCATCGTGCATCAACCTCATGACGTCCATCATGCATCAACCTCGCAACGCCCGTCATGCATCAACCTCGTGACGTCCGTCGTCCGTGACCGCATACCGCTCCCGCGATGCCCATCACCCAAAGTCGGGCACTACCACTGAATGACCCGTCGCCGACGACCGCATACCATCACTCTCAACTTTGTCATTACTACATGCTGCATTCATTATCTTGTTATGACAGGTACACTCGGCTCACATCCCGTCTTCAGGACACCCGACGG
The DNA here is from genome assembly GCA_033070095.1 of Escallonia herrerae. Classification (NCBI taxonomy): domain Eukaryota; kingdom Viridiplantae; phylum Streptophyta; class Magnoliopsida; order Escalloniales; family Escalloniaceae; genus Escallonia; species Escallonia herrerae. Next base: position 40,023 of record JAVXUP010002009.1, on the reverse strand, counting down.
GCGCCCGTGCGCTGGCTCCACGACTTTCTTCGCCTGCACCCTTGCACCATTCTCATGTTGCGTGCCCCCGGTACCAAGTATTGTCTCCGCAACGTTTGTCGCTGCACCCATGTGCCATTCACATGACATGTGCCCCAGCACCAAGTTTTGTCTCTGCGACGTTCGTCGCCGCGCCCATGCGCCATTCTCATGACATGTGCCCCAGTACCAAGTTTTGTCTTTGCAACGTTCGTCGCTGCGCCCATGCGCCACTTCCATAACATGTGCCTCGACAGCAAGTATATCCCCGTGACGTTCATCGCCTGCGCCCTTGCTTCATTCTCATGATGCGTGCCCCCGGCACCAAGTATTACTCAGCCATGTTCGTCGCCGCACCCATGCCCCACTTCCATGACATGTGCCCACAGCACCAGGTATTGTCTCTGCAACGTTCGTTGCCTCGCCCGTGCGCCACTCTCATGATACATACCACGATACTAGGTATTGTCTCGTGACGGTAGTCGCAGCGCCCATGCGCCACAATCATGTTACATACTTCCGGATGGACTCACAACCTTAAAGCCAACGCCGTCACATTCACGGGGGGCTTCGGCACGAGACCCCTCGTAGTGGGATGGACTCACAACCTTATAGTCATCACTGCCACGGGATGGGCTCATAGCCTTAAAGCCATCGCCAGCACAATCAACAGCGGGATGGGCTCACAACCTTAAGGCCATCGCTGACACAATCACAGCGGGATGGGCTCATAACCTTAAAGCCATCGCTGGCATAATCAACAGCGGGATGGGCTCACAACCTTAAAGCCATCACCGACACACCCCGGGATGGGCTCACAACCTTAAAGCCATCGCCGGTACAATCAACAGCGGGATGGGCTCACAACCTTAAAGCCATCGCCGGGACAATCAACAGCGGGATGGGCTCACAACCTTAAAGCCATCGCCGGGACAATCAACAGCGGGATGGGCTCACAACCTTAAAGCCATCGCCGGCACAATCAACAGCGGGATGGGCTCACAACCTTAAAGCCATCGCCGACACAATCACAGCGGGATGGGCTCACAACCTTAAAGCCATCGTCGGCACAATCACAGCGGGATGGGCTCACAACCTTAAAGCCATCGTCGGCACAATCAACCGCGGGATGGGCTCACGACCTTAAAGCCATCGCCGTCACAATCAACAGCGGGATGGGCTCACGACCTGAAAGCCATCGCCGTCACAATCATGGGGGGCTCCGGCCCTCATAGCGGGATAGGCAACTCCTTCGGCACACTATCTCCATCAGGGTGTCTTCATGACTGGCCTACGTGCTCCGGCGTTGGGGCTCGCCTCGGCACCCCTATGGACTATGATCCTCGGTTCACTCTGAGACGGGAGTAGGTCTTCAGAGGGCATTGCGCCTAGTCCGCCTGGCAGTTGGGCGTCGGGTCTTCCCTACCACTGCTAGGCCTGTGGGACTCTGCAAGGGCTTGGATTGGTGGCTTGATCAAGGGGGTTCTCTGGCCACACCAACACTGTGGGAGCCAGTCTTTCCAGACAGACAGAGTGACGCTGTGCGGGGTAGGCCGGGTGAATATGTGATTCGATAGTCCATGGAGCACCTGAAGCTGTGAACCCCTTGGTGACGTGTCACTCCCAGGGAGTGCCACGTGTCACGTGATGACATCATCATCTCAACCTCTATAAATAGAGGTCTTGAGAATTTATTTGTGGAGGGTGGACATTTTCAAAACACTTTCACTCTCTCACTCTAGAATCCTAGAGAGAAACATACAGGACCCTGACTCTGGACCTAGGCATCGAACTGTGACTGTCGTCGTGTATTCACCCTGCTCCATCGCCCTGGCAGCACTGTCACCCTCTGGCTCTATTTGGGAAGCCCTTGGTCTCTTCCCTTGATGTGTCCCACATCATCACACTTGGCATCTAACTCGGACTGCATTCCTTGTGGCACCTCTACGTTGACTGCGAAACCATTTTCCTTGGCATCATTTTGGCGACTCTGCTGGGGAGGTGAGCATCGCAGTGCAGTTCGTCCCGTGCCCGACACATCCGAGTAACCATGCCTCAGCAACGTAGGGCTACCAGGACTACCAATCACAGCCTCAACCCAGCGATCCATGAAGTCACATTTTCTAGACTTAGAAAATTTTCAAGCCACAGAGCTCTTGCACAGGCCTACTGACACCACTTTTGATACCATCATCCACTCTCTTGGGGGCTTCGCCACTTCCAACCCCCATTTGCCTCACATTGCAGCGACTTGGTACGTGGTGTGCGAGGTGGCTCGAGCCGCGCTACTGCGGTCGCATCGTCACCTCTCGTCCAGTTTTTTTACATTTGAAAAATTTTTCATTTTTTTTGCAACAGGTCATCGATGATCACCCCTCAGCGGTCTCTCTCGGCACTCTTGTCTGAGCTCAACACTTAGAAAAATTTTGTTACAAAAAATTTTCACACCCTTTCTCCTTAGGCTTCGTCTAACACTCGGGAAATCTTCTCAACACTTAGAAAATTTTCAAAATGTTCTCTCCCCCTTCGCCCTCCTCCCTCTCACCCTGCCTGCTCGTGGTCTGGTCACCACCCTCTCACCCTCGTTCTACACTTAGAAAAATTTTCACAAATTTTTCTCATCTCCCCTCCCCCTTCAACCTTCAACCTTCAACAATTCCACCTTCTTCCATAGACAAGGCCAACCCTTATACCAAGGCCACGCCACCTTGACCAAGGCCGACCTTTGACCTCTTCGTTGACCCCAAGGCCGACCTTCCACACCTACAACCACCCTTTTCTCTCGCCTTTCTCACTTTGGCCACCCATCGGCCCAAAAACACACCATAACCACCCCTCTCTCTCACCTTTCTCACTTCGGCCACCCATTGGCCCAAAAACACACCATAACCACCCCTCTTCTCACCTTTCTCACCACGACAAACCTCTAGGCCAATCACCAAGGTCGACCATCAATACATACTTCGGTCTGCACATATGCACCCAACGACCTCACACTAAGCCCAACGCCGTAAATATCTTCACATCACAGCTGACGGTCAAGACCGATGAACTACCTCACCCCACCATTCTATAATGACGACTACCATCACCAAACATCATTGCCACCATCCTCACAAACATGCACTTCAAAAAAAATTTACAACATCAACCGCCTTCCATTGCCCACGCCCCGTCGTCCGTCTCGGACTGCCCCAGCATCACGATGTCCCCCGACATCAATGTACTTGTTAGGTGGTGTGTGAGGTTGCTTGAACCACTTACTCCTTCTCATTGTTCAATGCTTGTCGCCATCGTCCGGGCATCGTCTCTGTGACCCCCGTCGCCCGGACGTCACTCTGTAACCCTCGTCGCCCAAAAGTCACTCCGTTACCCCCGTCGCCCAGACATCACTCCACCGCACCCGTGCGCTGTGCCACTGATACAGTCGCGCCCCCGGGCTCACTGTCACTTTACAGTGCCCTTGGCACCTTACTCACTCCGTCGTGCCCTTCTACTTTTTCATACTTAGAATTCTTTTGCAACATTGACAGCCTTGCATTGCCTGCGATCCCTATCGCCCTCGTCTGGACGGCACTCCGTGACCCCGTCGCCTGGACATCATCTCCGCAACCCCATTGTCCAGACATCATCTCCGTGACCCCCTTCGCCCAGGCGTCATCTCGGGGGGTCACCCGGACGTTATCTCCGCGACCCCCGTCGCTCTTGCACCGATTTAATGACCACGCTCATGTGCCCCATCGTTGTGCCCATATGTCAATGTCCCAAGCATTCCAAGGTCTCAATAGGTGGTGCACGCGGTGGCTCGAGCTACCTACTCTTCACCTTTGTCATTCGGAGACGACGTCAGCTACTTTCCAGCCAAAGAACATAAAAACTTTTTCCAAGTGTTTATGTGTGTGGCGCCCGCTCGGGTTGCCCCTCCGCGCACCCCCGCACGCAGGGGGCTTATGTTCTCAATCCATTCTGGTCGTACCCAAGGGACCACTAGGGTCCCATGTTGTGCGACACGTCGACACATTCAACAATCAATTCTTGAACGCTTTGAACCAGTCAAAGTGCGGGCGCCCAAGTCATGTGCATTTTTCGCTTCGCACCCTTCGTGCACGACTTAGTCATAAATTATTTCACATTGACGTCACTCACGGTAGCATGACCATCGCACCAGGACCACCCGAACACCTTTTTCATCAAAAATGTCGATCGACGGCATAACCAAAACAACAGGGTCAAGGGGCAAAGGCCTTGGCCAACCCCATGGGGTCGGCCTCGGCCTCACCTAAGGCCATGGGGTCAACCTCGGCCTCACCCAAGGCCATGGGGTCAGCCTCGACCTCCCATGGGGGGTTGGCCTTGGCCTTCCCCCCGGTTCTTCACTTTTCCCGCAAAGCCCCTTTCACACTTTGTTCGTTCCGTACACTCTTTATGTGACCTCGGCGCTTTGTTCATCATGTGGGTACAATTCTTGACAAAATGCTAGTCACGACACAACTTTTTGATTTGTCATCACTCATCAAAACACCTACCGTAGGCGCACCCGAAGTTTGCCAAAATGGGAAGTGGCATTGGGCTCCAAAAATGGAAGCTGGCCATTTGGCCTAGGCCAACCCCAGGCCTAGGGGGTCGGCTCGGCCTTCCCTAGGCCTAGGGGTCAGCCTCAGCCTTCCCCAGGCCTAAGGGGTTGGCCTTAGCCACTTTCCCCTGGTGGTTCCCCCTTCTCTCATACTCCTTTTCGCACTTTTTTTTCGTTTTGTACGCTTTGTACATGATTTTGACATCTTGATCATCATGTAGATACTACTCATGTCGACACACTAGTCATAACGCAACTTCTAGATTCACTATTGCTCATCAAAACACCTACTGTCGGCGTACCCAAAGTTCACCAAAGGGGGAGTGGCCTTGGCCTCCCTTCATGAGAGTTGGCCATTGGCCTTGGCGACTCCCTAGGGTCGGCCTCGGCCTCCCCAAGGGGTCGGTCTTGGCCTCCCCAGGGGTAGTGGCCTTGGCCTTCCCCCGATTCTTGGCATATGGCCTCCCCTCTGGTAAGCACTTTTTCTTCAAATCTTTGCACCTTCGCGATGTTTACAGACGTTCTTACATTAACCTCTCGACGTTTGTTGTTCATCAACCTTGCAACGTCTGTCGTGCATCAACCTCGCGACGTTCATCGTGCATCAACCTCGTGACGTACGTTCGTACATCAACCTCGCGACGTTCGTCGTGCATCAACCTCATGACGGACGTTCGTACATCAACCTCGCGACATCCGTCGTCCATCAACCTCGCGACGTCTGTCATCCATCAACGTCGCGATGTCCGTCGTGCATCAACCTTGTGACGTACATCGTGCATAACCCTTACAGCGTCCATCGTGCATCAACCTCATGATGTCCGTCGTGCATCAACCTCGTGACGGACGTTCGTACATCAACCTCGCGACGTCTGTCGTCGATCAACCTCGCCTCCATCGTGCATCAAACTCACGACGTCCGTCATGCATCAACCTCGTGATGTCCGTCGTGCATCAACCTCACGACGTACGTCTTGTATCAACCTCGCAACGTCTGTCGTGCCTCAACCTCGCGACGTCTGTTGTGCATCAACCTCGTGATGTTCGTCGTGCATCAACCTCGTGATGGACATTCATACATCAACCTCGCGACGTCCGTTGTGCATCAACCTCGTGACGTCCGTCATCCGTGATCGCATACCGCTCCCGCGATGCCCATGGCCCAAAGTCGCGCACTACCACCGAATGACCAGTCACCGACAACCGCATTCCATCACTCCCGACTTTGTCATTACTACATGTCGTATTCATTATCTTGTTATGACAGATACACTCAGCTCACATCCCATCTTCAGAACACCCGATGTGCACCCATGCACCGGCTTCGTGAAGTTCGTCGCCTGCGCCCTTGCGCCATTCTCATGATACGTTCCCCCAGCACCAAGTATTGTCTCTGTGACACTCGTCACCGAGCCCATGTGCCATTCTCATGACATGTGCCCCTGCACCAAGTATTGTCTCCGTGACGTTCGTCGCCGCACCCATGTGCCATTCTCATGACATGTGACCCGGCACCAAGTATTTTCTCCGTGACTTTTGTTGCTGCGCCCATGCGCCATTCTCATGACATGAGCCCCGGCACCAAGTATTGTCTCCGCGACGTTTGTCACCGCGCCCACACGTAACTTCCATAACATGTGTCCCGACACCAAGTATATCCCAGCGACGTTCGTCGCCTGCGCCTTTGTGCCATTCTCATGATACGTGCCTCCGACACCAAGTATTGTTCCGCCACGTTCGTCGCAGCGCCCATGCGCCACTTCCATGACTTGTGCCCACGACACTAGGTATTGTCTCTGCGACGTTTGTCGCCGAGCCCGTGTGCCACTCTCATGATCCATACCATGGCACCAGGTATTGTCTCGCGACGGTAGTCGCAGCGCCTATGCGCCACAATCATGTTACATGCTTCCGGGGGGCTCCGTTCATAGTGCTCTGGCACGAGGACCCCTCGTAGCGGGATGGACTCACAACCTTATAGTCATCGCCGCCACGGGATGTGCTCACAACCTTAAAGTCATTGTCGGCACAATCAATAGCGGGATGGGCTCACAACCTTAAAGCCATCCCCGACATAATCACAGCGGGATGGGCTCACAACCTTAAAGCCATCGCCGGCACAATCAACAGCGGGATGGGCTCACAACCTTAAAGCCATCGCCTGCATAATCAACAGCGGGATGGGCTCACAACCTTAAAGCCATCGTCGGCACAATCAACAGCGGGATGGGCTCACAACCTTAAAGCCATCGCCATCACAATCAACAGCGGGATGGGCTCACAACCTTAAAGCCATTACCGGCACAATCACAGCGGGATGGGCTCACAACCTTAAAGCTATCGCCGGCACAATCACAGCGGGATGGGCTCACAACCTTAAAGCCATCGCCAGCACAATCACAGCGGGATGGGCTCACAACCTTAAAGCCATCACCGACACAATCAACAGCGGGATGGGCTCATAACCTTAAAACCCTCACCGACACAAATCAACAGCGGGATGGACTCACAACCTTATAATCATCGCCGCCACAGGATAGGCTCACAACCTTAAATCCATTGCCCTCACAATGATGGGGGGCTCCGGCCCTCCCAGTGGGATACTCCTTCGGGACACTATCTTCATCAGGGTATCTTCGTGATTGGCCTACGTGCTCTGGCACTGGGGGCTCACGTCGGTACCCCTATGGACTATGACCGTCGGGTCACTCCGAGACGGGAGCAAGTCTTCGGAGGGCATCGCGCCTAGTCCACCTGGCAGTTAGGTGTCGGGTCTTCCCCACCACTGCCAGGCCTGTGAGACTCTGCAAGGGCTTGGGGCAGGTCAGGTGAATATGCTATTTGACAATTTATGGAGCACCGACAGCTGTGGACCCCTCAGTGACATGTCACTCCCAGGGAACGCCACGTGTTGGATGATGACATCATCATCTCAACCTCTATAAATAGAGGTCTTGAGAATTCATTTGTAGAGGGTGGACATTTTCAGAACACTTTCACTCTCTCACTCTAGAATCTTAAAGAGAGAAACATAGAGGACCCTGACTCTGGACCTAAGCATCAAACTGTGACTGTCGCCGTGTATTCACCCTACGCCATCGCAGCACTGCCACCCTCAGGCTCTATTTGGGAAGCCCTTGGTCTCTGCTCTTGCTCTGCCCTTACTGTGTCCCACATCATCACACTTGGCATCTGACTCGGACTACATTCCTTGTGGCACCTCCACGTCAACTGCGAACCCACTTTCCTTGGCATCAGTATGTTTAGGAATTTAAAGGTTTGGTCGAAAGGGCTAACTAACATGAACCAAAAGTTGAAAAGTTTTTTTTAATCAAGATATTGCATTAAAACTGAGAGATTACAAAAGAGAGTTCCTGGTTCATAATTTCATCCATCAACAAAATAAAACGAAAGGATGAAGAAGGAACCAAGCCAAAAGAGTTTGAAAAATCCGCCCATTTTGCTAGATTGTGGGCTAAGCTATTAACACTTCTATTTACTTTCAAAACATCCCAGCAGAAAAATTTCCTGAGCTTCTCTCGGGCTTCTGCAATGGTGGTATAGCAATTCTAATTCTGCTGACGATCAAGGTTTTTAAGCCAGTCCACTACAACCTGAGCATCTCCTTCAATAATCACATGAGTGCATTTGTTCTTCAACGCAAGATCAATCGCAATGAGACTTGAAAACGCTTCTGCTAAAACAGGGTCCAAAGATTCATTGGCTGTAGTTATAGCAGCTATGATGTTTCCATTGTGATCTCGAATGATAGCCACTTGTACGGTTCGAGTCTCCCTAACAGCTGCATCAAAATAAACACGGTATCATAGGAGAGAGGGATTGAATCTGGTTAAAATATGCAATCTGGATTTTGAATGGGGAAGGACTACTTCTTTGCATTGGCTATACATCACTTGGACCAACTTTGATAACTCCTCGACATTGAATTCCACCTTATGGAACACCTTCTGATTTCACCATCTCTAGATATGGTCCAATACCATGACAACAAATAGAGTATATCAGTGACTACTAGAAAACTCATTAACGGTTGGGAGATGTGGTGAAAGAATGCTTGTGAGCCATTGTATTGTCAGTTTTCTGAGAGCATGATTGTTGACAGTCCTTGTTTGGATGGGAGTTTGAGGAGGATGAAAGTTTTCAGTAGAAGAAAGCCACAGAGCTCAGGTCAGAGGGCATGTGGGAAAAATGTGAATCTGAGACTCTTCCCCTGAATTGCACAGGGGGCAATTAGTATCGATATCAGGGATAAATTCTTGAAGTTTCATCCTGACAGGGAGAATGTCCTAAGCAATACGCCAAATCAGAACTTTGTGTCTTTCACGAATTCTTGATCTCCACAGAGTTTTCCAAAAATGATATTCCCTTTCTTGCTCAAGCTGGAACCGAGATTCATTCGCAAACAAATAAGCTGATTCTGCTGTTAGTATTCTAGATTTGTTTGGATTCCAGGCTAATAAGTCCTGGGATGGTGAGATACAAATTTTCAGAATCTCGCTGATATGAACATCTGAAAACAGGTTTTGCAGCTTCTCGAGGTTCCATGAATTTGAAGCGTGATTGATCAATAAAGACACTTTTGAGCTGATAATATAATCGTTAGACAGAATATCCGGATGGAAAGATCGAACCGATGGAATCCAAGGATCTTTGCCAATACTAATGCTTTCCCCATTTCCAACAATATAACAGAGTCCCTTTCTTAATTGTTCCTTACTTGAGCAAATTCCTTTCCAGATCTACGATGCAGATTTTGAAGGAGAGTAGTCCAAGAAGTGTTTCCCTTTCGGATATTTTTTCTCCATAACCTTGACCCAAAGTTTGTTAGGTTCTTCGATCACCGTCCATCCCAGCTTAGATAATAAAGCTTGATTGAAAGCTTTCATGGGTTTGAAGCCTATCCACATCTGCATTTGGGGATAAAAATAGTATTCCAAGCCTTCGGTCAATACGAGTGGGTTTTGTTCTCATTATGCCCCCACCAAAACCTTCAAAAAATGCTGTCAAGTTGGTTGCATAGTTTTGTGGGGAGAGAGAAAGTTGACATGGCATAAGTGGGGATGGCCATTGCCACTGACTTGATTAGCGTACCTCTGCCCGCAAAGGAGATGCATTTGGATTTCCATCCAGCTAGTCATTTTCTAACCCTATCCAGAATATTAGTGAACATCTGTGCTTTCCCTTAGAGAGTCAACAGTGGCAAGCCCAGGTATTTGTCTTGAGGGGAGATTTCTTAATACCCAGGATGCCATATAAATTTCTTCTATTGGTTGCTTCTGTATTATTGCTGAAGAAAACTCTTGATTTGGTTTTGTTGATAATCTGGCCTGACCAATCAGCATACTTATTGAGACACTTCACAACTTCCTCTACTTCTCCTTGGTTGGATCTGCAAAATATTATTAAGTCATCAGCAAATAATAGGTGGGATATTGCTGGGCTCGAGTGATTAGCTCTGATTCCATGCAAACGTCCTTGGATTTCAGCTTTTAGTAGAAGTCTTGTTAGGATTTCAGAGCCTAAGATGAACAAAAAAGGCGAGAGTGGGTCTCCTTGACGGAGGCCCCTTGTCGGTTTTATGATTCCGTGGGCGGCTCCATTGATGAGGATGGACATAGAAGCAGTGCTTATGCATTGATCGACCTACTGAATCCATTGATTGCATAACCCAAAATTCTTGAGCACTAAAAGAATGAAAGCCCACTCCATCTTGTCGTAGGCCTTCTCCATATCAATTTTGATGGCTGCTAATCCTTTGATGCCTTTTTTCTTTCTCATAAAATGGCCAATTTCCTCAACAAGAATGCTATTATCATTGATAATTCTGTTTGGTACAAAAGTAGCTTGTAGAGGGGATATCAGTTTATGAAGAATGGTTTTAAGTCTAGCCGCCAAAATCGAAGAGATAATTTTGTACGACACATTGCAAAGGCTGATAGGTCTGTAATGATTTACATAAGAATGGTTTTCAACCTTCGGAATCAAAGCTATATGGGTATGGTTTAATTCTTTCAACAGGTAACCACTAACAAAAAAAGGTTGGACACTCTTGACGACATCGTGATTGATGATTTTCCAGAAGGTTTTGTAGAATTGGACAGTCATTCCATTAGGGCCAGGGGCTTTATAGGATCCCATATGCTGAGTGGCACTAAAGATTTTAGCTTCTTCAGGAATTAAAGAAAGCATGATATTGTCTTCTTCCGTAACCGTAGGTGTTATTGGCTCTTCCATTTCCTGAGGGATGTCCGGATTTGACGATTCAAAGATTTTGTTGTAATGAGCATTGAGGCTGTCTCCAATGATTTTCCTACCACATATCTAGGCTCCTTCACTGTTTTTCAAGAACTCAATTGTGTTTCTCACACCCGACCATCAGTCGCCAAGTGGTGGACGAACACAGAGAAATACTACCATCTCTCTGGTTCGAAGAAGCATTCCTCTTTGTCTTTGAATCTTGGTAAACAAGTGATTGATGAGAGCTACTTGCTCGAGAAATCACTGACTCAGAAGCAACTCATTGAGTTGACATCGAAAGGCGAGCAAATGAGAGTTTAAGAAGTTCACCGAGGAAGATGATGGGGTGGCATAGAGGGAAGTGAAATGGACTATTGGCAGCATAATGAGTGAAGAGAGAAATAGAAAAGTGAAATGTGGGTAGGGTTTGTCACCTATTTTATATTCTAGAGATGGACGATGGAGATTGATAATATTTAGGGTTAGCATAACATTATATATGGGGCGGATGCAGGTTGGATACCGGGGTAGAGTAGAGTTATACCAAACCCGACCCGTATCCACTGCGAGTTTAAATTTTAATTTTCATACCCACCCCATAACTAGGTCACAGTTAAAAAAACCACTCCTATTGGATCGAAACGGGTCAGATATACATCGTTGCGGATTAATTTGCCATCCGACTCACAGTTGAATCATTAAGAATGAAGATCCTTCGCTTCATTTGTTTTGACTTTAATATCGATCGTTCATAGTTCCCCAAAGCTAACTTGCACTTAAAGCGGGCAACAAAAATGAAATGATTGTCATGTTCATTATAGACATCAACATAGAAATTAAAGTCGTGACATTCAGATTAGTACTTGAACGAAGGGTAATATATAGTCACACGACCTAAATTGACCTTTTGGGTTGGGTAAGGCACTCATCTGACTCAGTACTAAAGTTGGATAACATAAAAAGAAGATTTTTGTTTTGTGTCCACTAGCCCTATATTTAGTGAAACCATCGTTGAAAAGTCCCAATTGACATGTGATGCCCTAAATTCTCTCTTTGCATCTATCATTTCACGCTAAATACACTTATCCCATCTTCCCAAGTAAGATGGAAACACTTCATTGAAATTAATGCCAAACTCTGAGTAGCCATAATAAGCTAAGATTTTACCAAAACCCCCACCCTCAGTCTATAGTTGGCACCTACCTCCACCATTTTTGACCGAATTCCTAATGTCGATGACGACGCTATTATGAGCCTCTGTTAGCAAGACAAATTTGGCAGTGGCATTTTATTGGCTCGACAACAACAGCCCGCCTTTTATCATTGGTGAAATGGGTCAGAATGATTTTTAGGTTCTTCTTCAGTTTTTTTATATGCTTATAGGAAAATTTTGTGCAAAACTTGAAAGAAGTTTTGAGGGACAAACACTTTAAGTTTTATGCTTACGTGAAATTAGAAATTAAGAAGAAATTGTGCAATCATCAAAATTTGAGATGGAAGTTGATAAACTATAAGAAATATACATCCTCACATTTTATCTTGGACACACACCTACATTATGTGCAACATCTTGGTAAGCGTCTAGATTGAGGGAGTGGTAATTTTTTTGAAAGACATTATGACCAGCATTAAATGTATTGTAAAAAGATTTCTTCCTCCTTTGTGATTCTACTAGTATGAGTTCTAAGTTGGGTTTTTTAAAATTTATTTATTGATTTGGGTCCATTGTTAAAGACATTCTTTGTGTTAAGCAATACACATATGTTGTACTTGTTATTTACATCCATTTTTAATAGTTCATCAATGGTGGGGTTACCGTTTCTGTTGATATATGTCTTGTATTTATGTCCTACATCGGTTACTCAAAGAAGGTTGTAACTTGGCCTTTAGTATATAAGACATCTAATCCCACATTGGTTGTGTAGAGAAGATCACTGCTTATCTCTAAGTATAACTAATGTGTCCTGTATTGTTTTTAAGATCAAGAAAGAAGAGTCCTTCTTTGAGTAGGAAAGAAAAAGAGCAGAGTCCTTCTTTGAGTAGAAAAATAATTGAGAGATACACGTGAATGAGCGTTGTAAATCTGACTTGTGCAAAGTAGATTTGAGTTTCTCTCAGTTTTTTGTGTTCTCTTGTTTTGTTATCATGTCTTATACATATTTATCTAGAGCGATTTCGTAACAAGTGGTATCAGAGCAGAGAGAGACAAATGTCTGTAATCTCTAGTGACAAATATAGTAAAATCGCTGCTACCACCATGGAGTAAGCTTTTGCCGAACCACGTAAATCTTGTGTCTCTATTTTTTATTATTGTTTTCGATTATCTTCTTTATTGCTTGATGCGGAATCTAGTATATTACTTTACAGTTTCCAAGCATTCCCGACCTATCGGTTTAAATAGCTACAGGAGCGAGTCGCCATGTGTTGTTACTTGAGGGGGTGTTCCGATATTTTATCCTTTAAAAAATCTAACTAGTACGAACTAAGTGCATTTTAAGGGGAACATCAACTGTTAAAACCCACCAAATATGCATGACTTTGTGTTTGTACTATTTATCATTATTATATTTAGCGCATCGATCATAGTGAATAAGAGGGAGCAATCTCTCTTCTTTAAATTCTGGGATCAAATGTAATCAGAGCCTAGTTTTTCTTAACGAACTAACTTGGATTATGACCTCGTACTCCGCTTAGCAAATAACATAACATAAGCTCCTTCAGAGAAGGCGAGGAACAAGAAGTATCTTCGGGAAGTTAGCTTTGTAGTCAATAAGTTGATGTAATTAAGATTGAGAAGAATCAAGCCAAAAGGAGTATTAGACCATCACAACAGAGCGATGATGGATCTTATATCTAATTCAACTTTGAATAGTCATGCTCTATAGAACCTTTCAACCAAAAAGAAAAAGGGATTAAGATCTCCTACTTCATAAACAATGGGATCTTTGATCCAGGTGGATCTATGACCAATACAAAAAGTTGATAATTATTGTGACTATTTATCCAAATAGAATGATGATACAAGGAATCTATTTCTTTCCCACTTCGATATAACGTTGGTTTTGGAGTAAGTTACTCTTCCAAAATCCCCATATGATTTTAGGTATTCTTGTTACCCATGACTCCACTCACCTTACTAACTCATGTCACCCATTTATGTGGAACACTAAAGTGGCTCACATGACCATTTTCAAATTGTAATTATTAAATAGATTCTCATTAACTTGATTATGGTTGTGGGTAGTTTATTTCTAATAAGTTATGGGAAGACACATCTTCCATGATGGATGTAAGCTTATGTAAAGGATTTTCTAAAGCATAAAGGATTCCTAGCCTAGCATTTTGGTTTTGCGATGTAATATCCCGAACCCTAAAATACTTTTAACAAATTAAAAGTTATAGCGACGATATTTGTTAAATACTTAGCATCGAAATACTTTTAGTGACAATTGATTTTTTTTTTGTATCGGTGTACTTATTAGCGATTTTTTAGTGACAATTTGGGAAGCGAGATAGCGTAACAGCCCGTTAATAATTTTTCTAGCGCATAAATTATCGTTAATATTTATTAACCATTTTGCAATAATAAAAGCTTTGGGTAAAAATTTGAGCGACTAATGAAAGTGTAGGGGGTTTTATGTGATTTTCCAGTTAGGGCTTACACACACACACAATGAACTCCTAGGGCAGTCGTTCCACATCCACTCCTCCTTTGTCTGGCATATTTTGAAAGAGAAGAAAGTTACAGAATTATCGAGAAAGAGATTAAAAGGTGGAGGATCAAAGGAGTTTTCTACGATCAAATTCCTTTCCGGTAAGTTTTTTTTTTAGTCTTTCATTATGCTGAAATTGTTTACAGTTAAAAGGTGTAGGGGATATGAGAAAAACCATAAGGTTTTGGGTGAGTTTAGGGCTGTCGTAACCCTAGATTATGGGTGTAAATCGAATGTGTGTTAGTGTGTAAGAAGTGGGTGAATACATGAGTGCATGAGTTGGACCACAAAAGGAGCTACTACCATGAGGCTGTAGCTATGATGGTTGTGGGTATTGTTGGGTCATAGTTGCTGTGTATGTGTGTTGTTCGAGGGAGCATATGTGCGTGTACCTTATGTGTGGGTAATTGTGAGGGGTTTAAGGGCAGCCATGGTGGCTGCCATATTTAATCAGGTGAGGTGCTGAAACGGACCAGCCAAGGTCTCATAGCGCACGACAGTGTACAGGTTGACGCATGTGGGTGTAGTATGTGTAGTGAGATTTCGGTATGTTGTGGGTGCATTGTGTGCTTGTGTGTACGTGGGTTTAAATATGTAGGGCTAATTACACCTATGTCCCTGAGGTTAGGGGTAATTACAGTCAAGGACACAAAGTTTCAAAATCTAACATTCTGTGACCAAACACTTTTAAAATGTATCAGACGTGTCCATCCGTTAGGATTCCATCCAAAAATTGTACCTTTTTAATGATGTCAGCAATACGTATTTTTAAAATGACGATACTACCCCTTTATATACAGAATAGTTTAAAAATTTTAAATTAAGATTTTAAGCCTTAATTTAAACATTAGGGTTTCAAAACCCTAATTTACAAATTAGGGTTTAAATATGCCATTTCTCAATTAGGGTTTCAATCTGTTAATTAGGGTTTAAATCTGCCATTTCTCAAAGTCTCATGCCAATTAGGGCTTTAAACCCCTAATTTGCAAATTAGGGCTTCAAACCCCTAATTTGCAAATTAGGATTTCAATATGCAATTACAACTTGAGGGGGGGGGGGCGATGGAGTTGCTGGCATGGAATGAGGGAGTGGGTTGCTGTGGGGGAGGAGAGAAGAGATGAAGGGGAAGAGTGACGTTGCCGGTAATAGGTTTCGACGCCAGTAGGAGATTACACGCGGTGGCTTGAGGTGGGCGGTGACGAGGAAGGGGGAGGTAGACGGGGTGGGCGATGACGGGGTGACGAGGAAGGGGGAGGCAGGTGGGGTGCGGCGCCAGGAAAGGGGAGGAAGATGGGGTGGGCGGTGATGTGGTGACGACGAAGGGGGAGGCAGGTGGGGTGCGGCGCCAGGGAAGGGGAAGGGGTGCGGCACCGGGGTGGGTGACGGCGAAGGGGGATGCAGATGGGTCGGGGGGTTAAGAGTAAAGTAAAGTCTTTCTTTTCTTTTTTTTAATGAAGTAATGTCATTAGAAAAAAAATTAGGTTCCAACTGAGGGGTAATACTGTCTTTTCATCAAAATCGTTAGGATTTTTAAGGTTCTGTTTGGTCAACGGACATAAGTGTAATTTGTCCAAATTATTGTCCTTGCCTATAATTACCCCCAAACCTGAGGGACATATGTGTAATTAGCCCAAATATGTATAATGAGAGTGGAAGGGGTGTGCCGTGATGGTTGATGTTTGGGCAACCATGGCTGTTATGAGAGTGAGGCAGTGAGTGAGTGATGTGCTTGTGTGCATGAGTGTAGAACCAAAAAAAATAGAGAGACCCATGGCAGTGGGTGTGATAGTGTGTTTATGTGAGTGTATATTTAGTGTGTATAGGTGTGTGTTAGTGGAGTGGAATGTGGGTGTGTAGTGACACATGAATGGGGTGAGTGAACCCGTGTGCATGTAGAAAATGGTGTGTGCATCAGTGAGTTTATTGTTTGTGTGTATTTGTGGGTGAAGTGGGTCTATGACGAAGGTGGAAATGCATGTGTTTATGCTTGAATGAGTGTGCGTGTGTGTGCTAAAAGAAAGAAGGTGGCTGGTGGACCTGTGTGTTTGTGTAACGGGTGTGCATGTGTGAATGAAACCAAAAAAAAAAGTGGCTGGTGGACCTGTGTGTTTGTG
The DNA here is from genome assembly GCA_033070095.1 of Escallonia herrerae. NCBI lineage: Eukaryota > Viridiplantae > Streptophyta > Magnoliopsida > Escalloniales > Escalloniaceae > Escallonia > Escallonia herrerae. The sequence goes on along the minus strand of JAVXUP010002009.1, from coordinate 23,347 downwards.
TAATGGGTGTGCAGAGTGAATGAAACGAGAGAGAGAGAGAGAGAGAGAGAGAGAGAGAGAGAGAGAGAGAGAGAGACCCACTGTCGTGAGGCAGTGAGAGTAGGGAGGTTTTTGTGTGCTTGTGTGTGATGTGTGGAAGGGTGTGTGTGTGTATGAGTGGTGTGTGTAATGTATGTATAAGTGTATGTGTTTTATGAATGTAACAACTGTGGGTGTGAGTTTCGTGCGTCTGTGAGTGCAATAGAGGCTGTGAGTACAATGAACAAGGGGAAGAAGAAGAGAGTGAAGTGGGTATTGGGTCACAATAGTGGGTAGTACCCTGTGCAAGCACAGGTGTACCAGGGATTAGCGTTAGGTACGCCGCACATTGGATAGTGTACAGTGATAATTAGCATGTGAAATTTTACAGTCCAGTCAGTACCTTAGGCCATCTCAAAATTTCTGGCAAAATTTTCTAATTTTTTAGAATCATATCTATTTTTAATATTTTCTGTTAACTCAAAATTTTAAAATCTTTTAGAGTCTTTAAAACTCATGAAAAGTTCTGGAAAAATTAGAGTAATATTTTATAGTATAAATAAGTCCCAGATTAACTTTGGTGATTTTTAGAGTTGATTTGCTATCATTTCTGTATCGTATTGGATTTAGAAAAATAATAAATTTAAAAATAGTTTTGATGTCTTTTAAATTTTGATTTTAATTTTTATAAGTTATAAACATTGTAAAGTTGTTACAAAAATTATAGGACTTCAATTTCAGCTAGAAGAAATTATGGCTATTTATTTATTTTTATTACTTTTAAAGAAATTATTTTAATTCAAAAAATTCATATTTTGACTATTTATAATATTTTAAGCTATAAAAGTGTTTTATTGTAATTTATAAAGTATTTGAGGTATCATTACGCATTAAAGAGTCTACGGGATTTCGGTTAGGTTGGCCGTGTGTGGGACGTGCTTTGAGATACGTCGTTTTGGGGTGAGAGTGAGTACTCTGTGGGTAATTATATTAAGTTTTATAATATAATAGTGTGAATATTGTTCTGATAAGTGATTTGTCAACCTAGATTAACTCAGAGGATTTTGATCAAAGGCATTGTAACTTTGTTTCGCTTGGATCGAGGTAAAAGATTTTCATTCGAATGAATTCCTCTTATTTGATTTCACATGTTATTCTGATTCGTTATCGCTATTCATTGGCCTCTGTTATGTTAATAAAAGTTGCATTGCTTGCCTTATGACCCTTTCATTGAACCTTAAAACATTTTTTGAAATTCTTATCGGTACTTATTAATTATTGCCCATCGGGCATTGAGTAACATGTTGCATTATCGAATTGTTGTATTTCTGTATATTGACATGAGATTTTGTATTGGTGTGTTTTGGCGGAGTTTGTGTGTATTGGAGGATTTGGTATGTATTGGTGTGGGCTAGTACCTTGATCGACTAGCCGGTGTATCGGTGTGGGCTAGTATCTTGTTGGACTAGCCGGTGCATATGATTATCAATGTTAGTGAGCATCACCTTTACGACTTTGCTAAGTGATTTCCCTGCACTGCCTGTGTGGCTTTGCATTTCATTCATGTTCAGTATCATCTACATCATTTCAGTATAATTAGAATTGTTATTATATGTATCTGGTTTAGAGGATCAAGTTGAATCTTTTTCCTATCATTTGAAGTGAATTTGATAATCATTGTATTCCCTCTTCTGAATTTTTAAGCAAATTTTCGGACTCTCAAAAGCTCACTCCTATTTGACTTCCTTTCCGCATGTGATAACCAACAATAGATTGCATAGGGTATTGGTTAGAGTTCAACGAGGGAAATTGAAATTTAAGTTTATTATTGGTCACTAGAACCTCTGCGTGGGTTAATATTATTATTTAAAATTTTTACCTAGTATTGTTGTTTCAATTATGATAGTACGCTAAGAGTATTATTTTTCTCAATGGTTTGGTTGCTCTGACTGGTTGATGATTCTAAATCAGTCGAGTTTGAGATCATTATTGTCTTAGTATAAATGATCGAGTGAGTGTTAACGTTTCAAAAATTCCGGGATGTTACATGTGATTTCCATTATCTCTCATCATAAAGAGACTTCATAAGCCAGAAAACTCTTTTACATACAAAAATTCACAACAGATTAATAAGAAGCGTTGCATGGATTTTGATGCACGAGTTGGTGAGGCATAAAGACTTGGTGAAGAAGGTATGCATTCTTGCAAGCATTTGGATTGTCAAGAGACAACAACAATACTTGATTAATCATGACTGAAGGTACGTCATTAGTGTTATTATATTGCACAATAATGCTAATAGTTGGTATTAGAGCCACCCTTGACCATATTGATTAGCATTGTTTTTAAGTTAAACATGAGGATGATGGTATATATAAGGGGGGAACTGTCTATCTATGGATACATGAGTAGTGGAGCTACTTTCCATGGATAGTTAAAATACAGTAATAAGTACTGTACAACTAGATCGAAAGTTTTAAGAGTTCTCTATTTGCATATATGGATATTATTATAACAGATCAAGTTATAATAACGATGTTTATTGTTGTTTTGCATCCATTTAGTTATATTTGTTATTACCTACAAATAGAGATATATAATAACATGTTATAGTTTTGAAGGCCTTATTTTTCAGTTGTATCATTTATTTGGAAAATTTGTAGTAGGCTCTCATGGATGTAATTGTTTAGTTTTAGATATCATGTATTAGACTTATTTGATGGGTTGTAATTACTATTTATGCCCCAACTTTCAAGGCATTTGATGTAAAAGGCCACGAGAACTTCATCATTTTGCTATGGTTATTATTGTCACACATTTAGATCCAAAGCTTGATCCATTAATATGGCCTTTTGGAAAAGTTCTCCTTATATGTTTGTTCCCAACCTATTCTGGTCGCACTCAAAAGTCCACTTGGAGTCCCATTGTGCATGACACGTCCGCATAAGCACAGTATTCAACGCTTCGAACTGGTCAAAGTGCGCGCGCCCGAGTCACATACATTCTTTGCTTCACATGCCTCACGCACGACTTAGTCACCAATTATTTCATGCTACCCTGACTCACAGTACCACGTTCGTCGCTCCACGACCACCTGAGCACCTTTTCACCAAAGATATCGACCGTTGGCGTAACCAGAGCGACGGGGTCAAGGGGCAAAGGCCTTGGCCAACCCCATGGCGTCGGCCTCGGCCTCCCATGGGAGGTTGGCTTTGGCCTTCCCCTCCGGTTCTTCACTTTTCGTACAAGGTCCTTTTTTGCAGTTTGTTCGCTGCGTACGCCTTGTATGTGACTTTAGCACCTTGTTCATCACATGGGTATGATTCACGTCGACACGATTGTCGCAACGCAACTTTCGGATTCATCAACACTCATCAAAGCACCTACCGTCGGCGCACCCAAAGTTCACCCAAAGGGGGAGTGGCCTTGGCCTCCCTTCATGGGAGTTGGCCATTGGCCTTGGTCACCCCTTAGGGTCGGCCTCGGCCTCACCAAGGGGTCGGCCTCGGCCTCCCCAGGGGTGGTGGCCTTGGCCTTCCCCCAATCTTTGGCCTATGGCTTCCCCTCCCGCGTGCACTTGTTTTCTCAAGTCTTTGCACCTTCGCGATGTTTACGGACGTTCGTACATCGACCTCGCGACGTCCGTCGTGCATGAACCTCGCGACGTCCGTCGTGCATCGACCTCGCGACGTCCGTCGTGCATCGACCTCGCAATGTCCGTCGTGCATCAACCTCGCGACGTCCGTCGTCCATCATCCTCGCGACGTCCGTCGTCCGACGACCGCGTACCATCACTTCCAACATTGTCATTACTACATGTTGCATTCATTATCTTGTTATGACAGGTACACTCAGCTCAAATCCCATCTTCGGGACACCCGACGCGTGCCCTTGCACCGTCTCCGTGACATTCGTCGCCGAGCCCATGCGCCATTCTTATGACGTGTGCCTCGGCACCATGTATATGCTTCACGACCTTCGTCGCCGCGCCCATGCGCCATTCTCATGATGTGTGCCTCGGCACCAAGTATATGCTTCGCGACCTTCGTCGCCGTGCCCATGCGCCATTCTCATGATGTGTGCCTCGGCACCAAGTATATGCTTCGCGACCTTTGTGGCCGCGCCCGTGCACCATCTTCATGATACGTGCCCCCGGCACTAAGTATAGCTCCGCGACGTTCGTCACCTCGCCCGTGCGCCAAGATACGTGCCCCCAGCACTAAGTATAGCTTCGCGACCTTCGTCGCCGCGCCCGTGCGCCATCTTCATGATACATGCCCCCGGCACTAAGTATAGCTCCGCGACGTTCGTCGCCTCGCCCGTGCGCCAAGATACGTGCCCCCGGCACTAAGTATATGCTTCGCGACCTTCGTCGCCGCGCCCGTGAGCCATCTTCATGATACGTGCCCCCGACACTAAGTATGCTCCGTGACATTAGTCGCCGCGCCCATGCGCCATTCTTATGACGTGTGCCTCGGCACCAAGTATATGCTTCGCGACCTTCGTCGCCGCGCCCGTGAGCCATCTTCATGATATGTGCCCCCGACACTAAGTATGCTCCGTGACATTAGTCGCCGCGCCCATGCGCCATTCTCATGATGTGTGCCTCGTCACCAAGTATATGCTTCGCGACCTTTGTCGCCGCGCCCGTGCGCCATCTTCATGATACGTGCCCCCGGCACTAAGTATAGCTCCGCGACGTTTGTCGCCTCGCCCGTGCGCCAAGATACGTGCCCCCGACACTAAGTATACCTCCGCGATGTTCGTCGCCGCGCCCATGCGCCATCTTCATGATGCGTGCCCATGGCACCAACTATAGCTCCGCGATGTTCGTCGCCGCGCCCGTACGCCATTTTCATGATACGTGTCACTGGCACCAAGTATATGCTCAGCGACATTCGTCGCCGCGCCCGTACGCCATCTTCATGATACGTGCCCCCGGCACCAAGTATAGCTCTGCGACGTTCGTCGCCGCGCCCGTGCGCCATTCTCATCATGCGTGCCCCCGGCACCAACTATAGCTTCGCGACCTTCGTCGCCGCGCCCGTGCGCCATTCTCATCATACGTGCCCCCGGCACCAACTATAGCTTCGCGACCTTCGTCGCCGCGCCCGTGAGCCATTCTCATCATCCGTGCCCCCGGCACCAAGTATTGCGTCGTGACGTTCGTCGCCGCACCACTCTCATGACATGTGCTCCGGCACTGGGGGCTTGCGTCGGCACCCCTATGGACTATGACCCCCGGGTCACTCCGAGACGGGAGCAGGTCTTCGGAGGGCATCGCGCCTAGTCTGCCTGGCAGTTGGGCGTCGGGTCTTCACCACCACTGCTAGGCCTATGGGACTCTGCAAGGGCTTGGATTGGAGGCTAGATCAAAGGGGTTTCTCTGGCCACACCGACGTTGTGGGAGCCAGTCTTTCCAGACAGACAGAGCGACGCTGTGCAGGGCAGACCAGGTGAATATGCGATTTGACAGTCAGCGGAGCACCGACAGCTGTGGACCCCTCGATGACGTGTCACTCTCGAGGAGCGCCACGTGTCGCGTGATGACATCATCATCTCAACCTCTATAAATAGAGGTCTTGAGAATTCATTTGGGGGGGGGATTTTTGGGACATTTTCACAACACTTTCACTTTCTCACTCTAGAATCCTAGAGAGAGAAACATACAGGACCCTAACTTCAGACATAAGCATCAGACTGCGACTGTCGTCGTGTATTCACTCTGCACCATCGCCCTCGCAGCACTGCCACCCTCAAGCTCTGTCTGGGAAGCCCTTGGTCTCTGCCCTTGCTCCGCCCTTGCTGTGTCTCACATCATCACACTTGGCATCCGAGTCGGACTGCATTCCTTGTGGCACCTCCACGTCGACTGCGAACCCACTTTCCTTGGCATCAATGTTTTTCATAGAAAATTTGTTGCTTGGATTAAGTTACAAATTTTTTATTGGTCATTCTTTTGAATATTATTGGAAGTATTGCGGTAACGGTTATGTTATCATAAGGATATTAAGAAGTGATGCTATTTGTAAAGTTATGAACATCAACGTGATTTTTAAAAGTAGCCACATCATTTTAATTCACCTTGATGAGCAATTTTTAGTTTTCAATGACATGGAGTTAAAAATATTTTTGAATAAATAGTATCACCAAGTTGTATTAAACTATAAAAATGATCAATGACCCTATAGTGAATGATTATATTTACATGATTTAATAGAATAAGATAGTTGAAACGACACTAAAAGTAAAAGGTTTTTATGGCCACAGGTAACAAGAATCTTTTATTTTTAATGCCTAAAACAACTAGAATTATTATTCAAAATCATATCCATGCATGATGCAACCTCTACCCACAGGAACGAATGAATATTAATTCTGGAAACAAAAACAATGATTATTTGTTCTTGATTTAATATTGTAGTTATAACTACTTCATTTATGAATTCTGAATCATTGCATATTCCATTGCTAAATAGTGATAATTTTTCAGAATGGAAAGACAAATTTCTACTGACATTAGGTTGCATGGATTTAGATTTGGCATTTCCTGTGGACGAACCATTTGTCCCAATGGAAAAGAATGCATATGAGAGGTGGGAGCGGTCAAACCGCCTAAAGTTTGATGCTTATTAAGTCTCATATCAATAAGAGCATTAGGGGTTCTATCCCTCATTCTGATAAGGTTAAAGACTTCATTAAGGCTATTGAAGAACAGTTTGTGAAGTCTGATAAGGCATGAGGCAGCACCCTAATGAAGAGACTCTTGGAAAAAGGCACGACAATTCAAAGGGTGTGCATGAGCATGTTAATGAGAGAGGGACATTGCAACTCAACTTAAGTCTCTAGAGAGAGTTTTCTAAGACATTTCTTGTTCGCTTTATCCTTGACTCTCTTCCTATAGAGTATGGATGTTTCAAATATTCCTACAACATACATATATAAGGATAAATGGTCAATTAATGAACTTTTGACTATGTGTCTTTAAGAGGAAGAGAGGCTTAAGCATGAGAACATAGAAAGTGCTCATCTATGACTAATGGAAGGAAAAATCACAACAAGAGTAAAGGTGTCCTTGGGGTCGATAAAAAAGGTAAATGGTCATTCAAGCAGGATGGCGAATGAAAGTGCTTCTTTTGCAAGAAAAAGTGAAACATGAAGAAAGAGTGCCTTAAGTATAAGAAATGGCTCGAAAAGAAAGATAATTTATTCTCTCTTGTGTGTTAATTATGAGTCCAAATTGGTTAATTTTTATCATTTTCTTGGTGGATTGATTCGGGTCCTTCAGTTCACATTGCCATTATCATGTAGGGTTTTCTCAGCCTCAGGCAGCTAATAGGCAGTGAACAAGTGAGGCATCTATTTTTAAATGGAATGTGTTCACATGTGGAAGCTGTTGGGACTTTTAGATTAGTCTTGCAGTCTGCTTTTGTTTTAGACCATGAAAACAATTTTTTTGTTCCTTCATTTTCTAGGAATTAAATATGTGTTTCAAAACTTGACTATTTGTGATTTGGTTTTAACTTTGTTGGACAAGACTTTCATTTGCCAAAGAACTCTTCTGTAGTTGGTTCTGGGACCTTACTAGATAAGTATAAATTAAATTTGGATTTTGCCTTTGAATAAACATTCTTTTCCTTACATGATGATATTGGTACTAGGAGAAGTATTAATGATGATAACTCCTCTATGTTGTGGCATAGGAGATTGGGACTGGATTAGGGCAAGCAGACCAACCAGATCGGTAGAGTTTCTTAAGATCATACACAGATATCTATGGAACATTTTCCCTTACTTGTCTGAATGTTCAGAAATATTTTATCTCATTCATTGATAAACATATTATCTCTTGCTTGATGACATTGAGGCCCTTGAGGCTTTCAAATCTTTCAAAAGAGAGGTAAAGAAAAAATTAGGTAAAAGTATCAAAATTCTAAGTTCTGACATAGGTGGAAAATATTATGGGAGGTACACAGATATGGGACAAAGATTTGGTCCATTTGCAGAGTTTCTTGAAAAGGAAGGCCTTTGGCTCAATACACGATGCTCGACGAGCCATAACAAAATGGTGTCGCCAAAAGAAGAAATGGAACTCTAACGGACATGCTAAGGACAATAATTAGCAATTTTAATATTCCTATATATTTATGGATTGACGCCCTAAAAAAAACAGTACAGTCATATGTAGAGTACCATCCAAGGCTGTTCCAAAAACATCTTTTGAACTATGGAAACGACATAAACCAAGTTTAAGGCATTTAAGCATATGGGGATGTCAAGTTAAAGTTAGAGTTTACAATCCACAATTAAAGAAGTTGGACCCAAGGATAGTCAGTGGATATTTCATCGGCTATGCAGAGAAGTCCAAGGGATACAAATTCTATTGTCCTTTATACACCCCAAGAATTGTTGAGGCTAGAAATGCTAAGTTCATTGATGATGTGAACATTAGTGGGAGTGATCAACGATAATTTTTTTTAGGAACTGCAGGATGCAGTGCCAACACTTGCAAATAAAGATAATAAGTTAATTGTTATTCAAGGTAATCGTTTAGATACCATTGAAGAACAACCAATTTAGCAGGAACCACTTCATCAAGCAGAAGTCAACATTGAGCCTACAGTTAGGGAAGAAAGTGTAGAGTTAGGAAGATCGTCAAGAAATAAAAGGCCAGCCATTTTTGACGATTATGTTCTGTACTTACTGTGATAATTTGTCTTGGGTAAAAACCCATTTACGACTCGAGCAACTCAAAAATTGGTTAATGTGTGGGTGTCCAACATTGGTTATTCAGAATAGGTCGTGACTTGGGCCTAAGTACACAAGTCGTCCTATCCCATATTGGTTATTTAGAGAATGTCATGTCTTATCTCTAAGTATATGCAAGTCTTCTTGTATTGTGTTTAAGGATCAAGAAAGAGTAGCCGTTCTTTGAAAGGGTTTGTTGCGAGAGGCAAAGATCTGTGATCTCCATTGCCAGACATAGTGAAATCGCTGCTACCACCGTAGAGTAGGTTTTCGCCGAACCACATAAATCTTGTGTCTTGTGAGACTTTATTTCCTATTATTGTTTTTTATTACTAGATGCAAAATCTAGAATATTTTTTTACAAGTGGTATTAGAGCTGAGGTTTACGAGATTGAAAGCACCTTGCGATGGCGCCAAATACTTCAGTAAAGTATGATTTGGAGAAGTTTGATGGGTCGAACGATTTCAGTTTATTGAGGATGAAGATGCGTGCTGTTCTGATTCAACAAGGGTTGTTTAAAATGTTAAAGGGGGAATCAAGGGCTTCCTGAGACAATGTCAGCTGATGAAAAAAAAGACTTGTTGTAGAGAGCCCATAGTGCCCTGTTGCTTTGTTTAGTTGATAATGTATTGCAAAAGTTTTCTCAGGAAATGGCTGCGGCTGGAAGGTGGCTGATATTGGAGAGCTTGTACATTACGAAGTCTCTGACAAATTGCCTATATTTAAAGCAATGGATGTATAATCTTCAGATGAAAGAAGGTACATCAATTAGTGGTCGTCTTGATGAATATAATAAGGTAATATTAGACCTGTAAAATATTGATATCAAGATATAGAAGATGAGGATAAAACTTTACTGTTGTTGTGTTCTTTCCCTCCATCATATGAATATCTTGTTACTACCTTATGATATGGAAAGGACAGTATCTCCATGGAGGAGGTGAGACTATGATACATTCTCAGGAATTAAGGAAGAAGGTTGCAAAAATTAAGGGAGAAGAACAGGGTGATGGTCTAATGGCTGAAGGCCGAAGCACGTCTCAGTCAAAGACCATAAAATTGAAGTACTATCATTGTCAGAAGGAAAGGTATTATCGAAAGGATTGTCCTGAGCATAGCGGGACGAAAAAGATAATTCCAAGATGGCTGATGTTGCTCATGTAGTAGAATATAATTCTGATGGTGCATATGTTCTTTCAATTACTATCAGTTCCTTAAATAGATGGTGGATACTTGATACGGGTTACTCTTATCATATGTGTCCCAATAGGAATTGGTTTGCCACTTATCTCTCACTTGATGGTGGTAAAGTTCTTATGGGAAGCGATATCGCCTGTAAAGTTCAATTCAGATTATGATGCATGATAGTATTGTGAGAACTTTGACTGATGTCAGGCACGTTCTAGAGCTGAGGAAAAATCTAATTTTTTGGGTAGACTTGACTCCAATGGTTGGAGCTATCGGGCTGCAGGTGGAGTTATGTAGATAATAAAGGGACTCTTGTTGTGATGAAGGGGTTGAAACAAAATAGCCTCTATTTATTACATGATATTTAGTTACAGTAGGATGAGGAGCAGCATCAACTTCATCTTCTCATATAGATTCTGACACTACCAAGCTATGGCATATACGCCTTGGGTATATAAGTAAGAGGGGTATGGATGTGCTAAGCAATCAAGGTTTGCTGGGAAGCAATAAAATAGGAAAGCTGGATTTTTGTGAGCATTGTGTCTTCGGGCTGTTCAATTCAGATTATGTCCATTCGGATTTTTGAGGTCCTTTCATGGTTTGTTCTAAAGGTGGTGGCGGACATATATTGTTCTTTATTAATGATTTCTCAAGAAAGGTTTGGGTATAGATTCTGAAAAAGAAGAGTGATGTCTTTGTTTAGTGGAAGCAGTTTATGATAATGATTGAAAAATAGACCGGTAAAGAATTTAAATGCTTGAGGATAGACAATGGCATGGAATTTTGTTTGGATGATTTCATTGAGTTTTGAAAGAGTGAAGGCATAGTGAGGCATCGTACTGTTAGAAAAATGCCACAGCAGATGAGGTTGCAGAACAAATGAATAAGACTCTCCTTGAGAGGGCTCGGTGTATGCTTTTAAATGTCGGGTTATCGAAGGAATTTTGGACAGAAGCTGTTAACACAACTACATATTTGGTGAAAGGCCTCCATCGGCTGTACTTGATTTCAGGACTCCAGAAGAAGCTTCGTTTGGAATGCATGCTAATTATGAAAATTTGAGGATATTTGGTTATTCTGTTTATGCTCATGTCAATGATAGTAAAATTGAGCTGAGAGTGAAGAAGTGCAATTTTTAGGCAATGCAAGTGGGGTAAAAGGGTACGGGTTATGGAGTCTAGATTCTAAGTCATTCAGGTTCTTAATTAGCAGAGATGTGACCTTTGATGAGTCCTTGATGCTTTCAAAGAAGGAGGAGTTAATTGATGCAAGGAAAGACCACGTGTTAGGGAGAAGGTAGAGCTAAAGGTTTAAGCTCCATATTCATAATTCTTATAGGTGGGGAAGACAGTTCTCATTCTACCAATGAGAATGAAGAATCTCAGGAACAGTAGTAAAGCCTTGCTTGAAATAGATCGAGAAGAGAGGTTTGACCTTCTCATAAGTATGGATATGTAGATATGGTTGCTTTTGCTCTTAGTGTGGCAAAGAGTATTGAGGTTGAAGAGCCTGTTACGTATAAAGAGGCCATCAAGTGCACAAAATCAACGCAGTGGATAGTTACTATGAGTAATGAGATGGAATCTCTTTAAAACAATCAAACGTGGGAATTGGTGAAACCGCCTACATGTTAGAAAATTGTTGGTCTCAAATGGTTCTGCTCAAGAAGGAGGGAATTCCTGGAACGCAAGATGCAACATATAAAGCATGCTTAGTAGCTAAGGGTTTTACTCAGAGAGAAAGTGCAGTGAAATATTTTCCCCTCTAGTAAAACTTACTTCAATAAAAGTGTTGCTTGTTATAGCTGCTCTATATGACTTAGAGATAGAACAATTGGATGTGAAGACATCTTTTGCATATGGTGAGTTGGAAAAGCAGATATTCATGCATCAGTCAGAGGTGTTCGTGATCCAGGATAAGGAAGATCATGTTAGCTTGTTGAAGAAATCCTTATATGGATTAAAGCAATCTCCAAGGCAGGTTGTTCGGGCTATCTGCTAGATATGACTCCTATTCGTTCATCTGATTGATAAAATCAGAATGGAAAGAATAAGGACCTAAATCTTGCCTTACATCAGCCCTTTTTATCCATCTAGGAAAAAAATTGGATTTAATTGTTAGATCTATTTATCTACTTTACATTTTTCATGCTTCCATTCGAAAAGAAACAGAGATTTATCTTTCTTTCTTATGATGATTAAATGTAGTCTTTACTATGAAATCTTGCTTTTCGTAGGGTCTTCATTATGGCACGAAAGATTCTTTTTTTCTTTTCACTCTCATGAGACGAGCGGTAAGAATTGGTACTGAAAGTACGAATACAAGTGACATACCTTCGAAACTCCTTCTCAACAATACCTGAGTCATAAGCTTCTTTCACATTCACGTAAGCAAGATATTCTGGCATAAGAAGACCAAATTCAACTAACTTTTCACGATTATTAAGAAGGAACTTCAATACCGGACTATTTATTTCAAATGCTTGGGACTGAAGACCATTCAATACAGTGCACATACGAGAGTAATTGGAGGAATTTAACTGCGAACAGAAAGCGCCGGGTGAGATGAGCGTTAAACAGCAATTCAACGCCATTGGTAGCTCAGCTAGAAGGGGGAAGCAGGCTACCAATCTTTGTTGAAGCAAGGAAGAGGAGGCCTGGGAGAGGGAGAATGTGATCCATGGAGGGAAGCAGTTCAGCATTTTCATAACAAAGAAAGGTTACACCAAAAGTGTCTATGACAGTTGTGTGCCTCACCAGAGGCTCACAGATGGTTCTCATATATTCTTGCTGTTGTATGTTGATTACATGTTGATTGCTACAAAAAGGATGTCAGATATCAATAGTTTGAAAGAACAATTGAAAATTGAATTTGAGATGAAACACTTATACTAGGAATGGAGATTGGGAGGGATCGACCTTTTGGAATTTTGTACTTGTCCCAGAAAAGTATATTGACCTAGTACTGTAGGGCTTTGGTATGGAAAACTTCAAACCTATGACTACTCCTTTGGCGGCACACTTCAAGCTTTCAGCAGTTGATTCCCTGCAAACCTAGAAGAAGGTGGATCACATGACGTATGTTCCATATACTAGTGCAATGGGCAGTTTCATATATGCGATGGTTTATATGAGATCGACATTTCTCATGTACTTAGTGTGGTTAGCAGGTACATGGTAATCTTGGAAAAGCTCAATGGCAGGAAGTGAAGTGGATACTTTGATATTTGAAAGGTACTATAGATACTGTTTTGGTCTACCATTGAGGCAGTCATGCTAATGGTAGAGTTGTTGGATATGTGGATTTAGACTATGCAGTAGATTTGGATAGGATGAGATCTTTGACAAGTTATGTGTTCACTTTTTTGAGCTGTGTGATCCGTTGGAAGGTTACTCTATATACTATTGTTGCCTTGTCTACTACAGAAGCTGAGTACATAGCGGCGACCGAAGCAATGAAGGAAGACATTTTGTTGAAGGGCTTGGTTGGTGATTTGGGGTTGAAGCAAGAGTCTAGCACTGTTAAATGCGACAGCTAAAGTGCCATACATTTTTACCAAAAATCAAATGTTCCATGAGCAGATAAAGCACATTGATGTCAGGTTTTATTTTATTCGGGATATGGTTTCTTAGGGTACTGTCATCGTAGTGAAGATCTCTACGGTTGAAAATCAAGCGAACATGATGACAAACAATATTCAAGAGATCAAGTTTAAGCCTTGCGTAGATTTGATTGGTATCAGCAGTATTTGATGTGCAACCCTAGGGGGAAGGTGTGGTAGTAACAAATGGTATTTTCAAGTTATTTGTGGCTTCTTTTATCCAAGCCAAGGTGGAGATTTGTGATAATTTGTCTTGGATAAAAACTCGTTTACGACTTGAGTGATCGAAAATTGGTTAATGTGTGGGTGTCCAACATCGGTTATTCAGAATAGGTCGCGACTTGGGCCTAAGTACATAAAATCATCTTGTCCCATATTGGTTATTTAGAGAAAGTCAAGACTTATCTTTAAGTATATATAAGTCGTCTTGTATTGTGTTTAAGGATTGAAAGAGAGGAGCCGTTCCTTGATAGGGTTTGTTGAGAGAGACAGTGAAATCGCTGCTACTACAGTAGAGTAGGCTTTCACCAAACCACGTAAATCTTGTGTCTTCTGTGCCTTTATTTTCTATTATTGTTTTCGATTCTTTTCTTTATTGCTTGGTGCAAAATATAGTATATTGTTTCCACACTTATGAGAATCTGACTGTGATGTTGGATTAAAGGATGATACTAGCTCTTTTTTTTTATTACTTCATATTGCTTCACTGAAAACATTGTGGACAATTGCGTATATCATAAGGTTAGTGGAAGCAAGTACATATTTATGGTCCTATATGTTGATGATATTTTACTTGCAAGTAGTGACTTAGATTTGTTACACAAAACTAAGTATTTCTCAAAACTTTGAAACGAAGGATATGGGCAAAGCTTCTTATGTCATTGGTAGAGAATTCATAGCTAGAGTTCTCAAAGGACATTAGGTTTGTGTCAAAGACCTACATTGAGAAAGTTTTAAAGAAATTCTAGATGAAAGATTGTTCATCTTGTGTAGCACATATCGCGATGGGTGATAATTTTAGTTTAGGTAAATATCCAAAAAATGCTTTGAAAAAAGAACATATTCAAAGCATTCCCCATGCATCTGCAGTTGGTAGTCTACTCTATGTATAAGTGTGTACCAAACTTGGTATTAGTTTTGCTGTGAGGATGCTCGGAAAATACCAAAATAATCCAGGAATGGATCATTGGGGGGTAGCTAAGAATGTTTTGAGATATTTGTAAGCAGCCAAGAGCTACAATCTCATGTACAAGCATGTTGACCAGCTGGACGTGCTTGGATATTCAAACAGAAATTGACAGTTGTGTAAACTCTGAAAAGTCAACAATTGGATATGTTTTTGTATTTGCTGCAGGGGCTATATCTTGGAAAAGTGCAAAATAGTCCATAGTTGCTTCGTCCACCATGGAGGCAAAATTTATAGCATGTTTTGAAGCTACTTCACAGGCAAGATGGTTAAGGACCTTAATTTCAGGGCTTAGGATGATGGATTCCATAACTAAGTCATTGAAGTTAAATTGTGATAATTTGGTTGCAATGTTCTTTTCTAAGGACAATGAAAGTGGAAGCAGAAATAAGCACGTTGATACTAAGTATTTGGTTGTCAGAGAGAATGTGAAAAACTATATAACATTGATCGATCATATAATGTAATATCCCGAACCTAGGGTTAACCGGTTAATATTACTTTAGCGACAAATTCTATGAGTGATATTCTTTTGAGTCCTTAGGGATGATTAGCTTGAGCAGTATTATTAGTGACAAATGAAAATACCACTAGCTACGGATAAAAAGCGGTGCAATAAGAAATAAATGAAACTAGGCCGGTGACGCTTGAGAAGCTATAATTAAATTAGGGTTGATTTCATAAATATTTGATCTCTCAGTTCAGTTATTTTAATATTGTAGGGGAAGCCTAGAGGAAAAAAAAAAGAGAAAAGAAAATCAGGAGAGAAAGTCAAAAAAAAAAAAGGAAAAGAAAACAAAAAAAGAAGAAGAAAAGAACAAAGAGAGAAGTCGGGGAGAGAAGGAAACAAAGGAAGAGAAAGGGGAAAGAATAAAAGCGCAGAGAGAAGAAGAAGGGGAGCAGGCCCTAATCGGGTAGCGCCCTCCCATCTCCGGCGTCCCCATTGCCGGCCATGCTCCATCACAGGCGATGAACTCCGGCCGCACCTACACCGTACATCACCACACAACACCTCCGTGACCACCGTGCCGTAGCCGAGGCGCCGCGACCACCGTGCCGTAGCCGAGGCGCCGCTGCCACCGCCTAGCCGCTGTGCAATCGCTGTCGCCGTCCAACCATTCAGTCTCCGGCGAGCAACTCCGGCCGACGCCTCCACCAAACAGCACCCCCGTCACCGCCCCTCGCTGCCGTTGCCCTATTCTTGAATCAACTAATGCCAACCACCTGGAATCACCTTCACTGTGGCGCACCCTGATGGAACAGCACGGTAACCATAACCGGCTAATCATAACTCCGATCGTCATCAAAGACGACCACCGGTCGATTGCCGTCGCCTAACGACCACAACCCCTGGCAACCAGCGGTTACAAGCCACCAAATTGAACCACTCTGCCATTTTTACAGGTGTATTCATGTGCGTTTGTGTTTGGCCAGAAATTTCGGCGACGAGACGCCCCGATCAGTGAAGGTGGCCGGAGCAACCATCATGTAATTTGCAATTTTGGGTCCTCGACCCATTTGCCTAGCTGCCAAGCACTATTTTTGGCACTGTATATTATGAAATGGGTTTTTGTGGTTGCTTGTGTTGTTGGTGAATGGGTTCAGTGGTGGTCATTTGGCGGTAGTGTTGGCGGTGGATGGTGGTTTTTGTGCACAGCTGTGGGTGTACAGCGTATGTGTTTGTCACGTGTGTGGGTATTATTGTTGTCGGATGATTGTGTATAATAGGTTGTCTGTGGTTGTGTCGTTGGCAAATAGTGACGATCATGACACAACTTACTGTATCTGGAATGGTATGGTGGTATTGTTTACGGTGGTTGTGCTGGAGTTACTATGGGGTGTATATGCCGGCGGCCGAAAGAATTTCGGATTTGTTTTGATTGATGAGGCAATCTGTCAGTTCAATTATAGAAGGGTGTGGCGTTTGTATTGGGATGGAGTAGTTGTCGGTGGAGTGGGTATGACTGTTGGGTTTTGGTATCTGGATAATTGTGTGTGTGCACCGGTGGGTGTAGGTTGCGTGTGTTTGGACAGATGTGTATATTTCGTAGGTGTGGTGTTATCTCTACAGTTGCATGAGGTGCATGAGCATGTTGCTGTGTAGGCAACACGATAGTATGTAACGCCTTTTTATGTGTGAGGAGTAGTGCGATGGTTGTACATGTACTCTGGGGTGAGAGTATGGTCGTGTGGTATATGGTGTAGGTGTACCGTATGCTTGCGAAGGTGTACCCTATGCGTGTATGTGTTTTTGGACAGGGAATCACATAGGCTATGAACTATGAGAATATATAAAAGGAAATTGTTAGCGTTAGCCCTAGCGATTAACTGAGTACCATTTAGCGAGAGGTTACTTGGTGGTTATTAAAACGGGTAAATTAATGGATGTTTGGCAACGGCGATTAAATGCCAAGAATGACAGGGTGAACTGGGCATGATATTGGACGGGCATGGAAAGGTCGTGCAGTTGACTGAGGCATCGAATCTGCTTGAAGACAGGTTCAACGAGAATGTTGTGCCGTGATTGACGATCCTTTGGGTTATAGTAAAGCTGGGAACATGAAGATAGAAAAGAATGGCGTTGATGGTTCTCGAACGAGATGCAGCAGCACGCCGTCTCTTCGGAGATTTTTATGTGGGCAAATGCATAGCGTCAAGTAAGTGACCCTTTCGATTCAACTAGGATTTTCTATAAAATGTATATGTTTATGTATTGATAAAAAGTGGCGTTTATCAGCATTGACCGTTTTAATCATGTTTAGTTAGTCTGACTTGATTTGCTAAACAAAGCTTTTAATTGTTTAATTCCCGTCAAAACCGGACCAGCATGTCAATGATATCTTTCTTAGAAACTGAAATGGAACTCGGATTTGAAATGTATTGTATTGACGTTATTGTGAATATTGAACATGTTGAGGGTTATTGAAAGGATGTGAGGATGGTTGAGAATCAATTGATGAGTGATTTTGTTCACGATGAACCCAAAGGGGGTTTTTGGTTTACTCGATTGCTGTGCCCTATATCCACGGGGGAAAGTTGGATTTCGGGCCCTGGTCAACGGGGCTTGTACGTTGATGCACAGTACTGTTGCTCGTGGTTCGCCCATGCGTCCACATAATTTTATCCCGGATGGAGGAGGGATTTCGGGCCCTAGTCAGTGGGGCCTGTACGCTGACCGCAGCATATCGTTTGAGCTAATGTTGCAATCGAACTGGTTGTCATGAGTTTTGCGTTAATGATTTCATGCTTCAGTTTTTGGTTTAATGTACTCTATTTTGTTTTACCTGATGATTATCAAATCTATGATTTTTTTAGATATCTTAATGATGCTATAATATAAATGAGTTATTTTCTGACATGCTATGGTCCAGCTAGTTGAATCATTGGTTACTTACTGAGCACGTGGAAGCTCATCCCTTACTTATCATTTCAGGTTGAAAGTAAGGTGATGGTGAGGAGCATAGGAGGAGAAAATTTGGTGCGGAGCTTCGGGGACTGCATGAAATGAGTCGCTAAATATTAGATTTTCTGTTTAGCTTTAGTTGTTGACAATCAGAGTTATGAAAAGTTTTAGTATAAGTGATGTATTCAAATAGAAATATGATAGTGTAATTAATGTTTTGGAGAAGTTTTAATTTCCGCTGCAGCACATGTTGGTTTTAAGCGAGTAAGGCCTGGCAGAGCCCTCGGTTGGAGTCCATTGGGTCTGCGGCCGGTCACGTGCCTAGCTCGCGGGCCTGCCCGTGGGTTCGGGTCGTGACAGAAATGGTATCAGAGCATTACGGTTTTGGGATATTAGAGCTTAAGTAATGATCCCGCTGGTTAGGTTACATGATTTTGCGGACTTGTAATTAGGCTGACGAAAGTGGAAGGTAGGACTCAAGATTTGATCCTTTAGAGTGAAAGTCATATGTAAGAAATTCTTTGTACTGGTGCACCATAGGGTTGTAGTTAAACTTGCTACTACGAAGTAGACCATGCGAAAGAATATATTGTGGTTTGTTATCTGAAAAGCGTAGCAGAAGCATGATGATTAGGAATTTAAATATTTGGTTAAGTTGGAGTGGAGTAAGTATAGTCAGTGAGCTTCGTATTAGCTGAACCATAACTATTTCGAGGTTGAGTAATAATATTTGGTTGGTTAGATTATAAAATCTTAGGTTATAATCTGACTCTTATAGTACAATGAAATGTTTGAAGTTGCGATAGACCTTACTGAAGCTACTACTGATGTTCTCGACTCGTGTTTTGGAGGCTATTAAAGCTGCTACCATTGTGAATGTTGTCTCTTGATGTTAAAAGGCTTGTGACTTTTGAAAATGATATTGTCTCTTGAGGTTACCAAGGGTTCCTTTTGGGGATTGGTTATCTGAGATTAAGAATTTTTGAATTTTTGTTAGTCAAAATCTTATGAACATAGGTCTTCAATTTATGCGTATTTCGTATAAGGACTAAATTATTAAACATCAAGGTCATTGGGTCATGTGGTTCTAGAATCATTAGCGTGTAAAAAATAATTCAAGCTCTATAGCATCGAGTAGTATTTAAAGTTGCTTAGGTTATGACTGATGATGGTGACTTACATTTCGAAAGTTTCATACCATTAAGAGAACTTACTTCATTTGGGTGAAGCTAGATTAGATTAGTTCAAAGAAATGTTTTCTAGTTGTCAAGGCTGGTTCAGAATGTAGAAACTTGGGACTTTTGGAAGGTTACGGAAACTCTCAAAGTTCTACAAGTGTTAAAGTGTAAGCGATGACCTGGTAAGTTAGAGTTTAGCATTACGACTTAAATAGGAATTGGTCTTATGGTTGATTTGATGAATACATCTGATGCTCTAGAAATTGATCATTTGGTGAGACTTCAAGGTTTAACGATGATTTAATTGTATAAATGGAGAAATGTAGAGATAGCATTTACAACGGCGAAGATTCTAATTTAAGATTATAAATGTTAGACATATTTTGGTTGGCGAATTGAAGTGAGTTTAAAGCTAAATGTTATGATGGGGGATGAGATCAGACACCATTAAGTGCAGAAATCTAATAACACAAAGTTTCAAGGTACGGATTTTCAGTGGATTAAAGTGTACTAAATGCATATCACATGTCTTTGTGCTTTAAGGTCTTTGAGTGCATGTAGTTATAAAGTCGCTTAAAATTATATCCAAGTTTGATTGTGAACCGTTTAGATAGATTTAGTTGTATAAGCACCTGAATTATTATGTCGGTGGGTATCTTATATCAAACATGATTAAGATCAGCTATGAAGGGAACACCTAATTTCGAGGACGAAATTTCTTTAAGGGGGAGATATTGTAATATCCCGAACCTAGGGTTAACCGGTTAATATTACTTTAGCGACAAATTCTATGAGTGATATTCTTTTGAGTCCTTAGGGATGATTAGCTTGAGCAGTATTATTAGTGACAAATGAAAATACCACTAGCTACGGATAAAAAGCGGTGCAATAAGAAATAAATGAAACTAGGCCGGTGACGCTTGAGAAGCTATAATTAAATTAGGGTTGATTTCATAAATATTTGATCTCTCAGTTCAGTTATTTTAATATTGTAGGGGAAGCCTAGAGGAAAAAAAAAGAGAAAAGAAAATCAGGAGAGAAAGTCAAAAAAAAAAAAAGGAAAAGAAAACAAAAAAAGAAGAAGAAAAGAACAAAGAGAGAAGTCGGGGAGAGAAGGAAACAAAGGAAGAGAAAGGGGAAAGAATAAAAGCGCAGAGAGAAGAAGAAGGGGAGCAGGCCCTAATCGGGTAGCGCCCTCCCATCTCCGGCGTCCCCATTGCCGGCCATGCTCCATCACAGGCGATGAACTCCGGCCGCACCTACACCGTACATCACCACACAACACCTCCGTGACCACCGTGCCGTAGCCGAGGCGCCGCGACCACCGTGCCGTAGCCGAGGCGCCGCTGCCACCGCCTAGCCGCTGTGCAATCGCTGTCGCCGTCCAACCATTCAGTCTCCGGCGAGCAACTCCGGCCGACGCCTCCACCAAACAGCACCCCCGTCACCGCCCCTCGCTGCCGTTGCCCTATTCTTGAATCAACTAATGCCAACCACCTGGAATCACCTTCACTGTGGCGCACCCTGATGGAACAGCACGGTAACCATAACCGGCTAATCATAACTCCGATCGTCATCAAAGACGACCACCGGTCGATTGCCGTCGCCTAACGACCACAACCCCTGGCAACCAGCGGTTACAAGCCACCAAATTGAACCACTCTGCCATTTTTACAGGTGTATTCATGTGCGTTTGTGTTTGGCCAGAAATTTCGGCGACGAGACGCCCCGATCAGTGAAGGTGGCCGGAGCAACCATCATGTAATTTGCAATTTTGGGTCCTCGACCCATTTGCCTAGCTGCCAAGCACTATTTTTGGCACTGTATATTATGAAATGGGTTTTTGTGGTTGCTTGTGTTGTTGGTGAATGGGTTCAGTGGTGGTCATTTGGCGGTAGTGTTGGCGGTGGATGGTGGTTTTTGTGCACAGCTGTGGGTGTACAGCGTATGTGTTTGTCACGTGTGTGGGTATTATTGTTGTCGGATGATTGTGTATAATAGGTTGTCTGTGGTTGTGTCGTTGGCAAATAGTGACGATCATGACACAACTTACTGTATCTGGAATGGTATGGTGGTATTGTTTACGGTGGTTGTGCTGGAGTTACTATGGGGTGTATATGCCGGCGGCCGAAAGAATTTCGGATTTGTTTTGATTGATGAGGCAATCTGTCAGTTCAATTATAGAAGGGTGTGGCGTTTGTATTGGGATGGAGTAGTTGTCGGTGGAGTGGGTATGACTGTTGGGTTTTGGTATCTGGATAATTGTGTGTGTGCACCGGTGGGTGTAGGTTGCGTGTGTTTGGACAGATGTGTATATTTCGTAGGTGTGGTGTTATCTCTACAGTTGCATGAGGTGCATGAGCATGTTGCTGTGTAGGCAACACGATAGTATGTAACGCCTTTTTATGTGTGAGGAGTAGTGCGATGGTTGTACATGTACTCTGGGGTGAGAGTATGGTCGTGTGGTATATGGTGTAGGTGTACCGTATGCTTGCGAAGGTGTACCCTATGCGTGTATGTGTTTTTGGACAGGGAATCACATAGGCTATGAACTATGAGAATATATAAAAGGAAATTGTTAGCGTTAGCCCTAGCGATTAACTGAGTACCATTTAGCGAGAGGTTACTTGGTGGTTATTAAAACGGGTAAATTAATGGATGTTTGGCAACGGCGATTAAATGCCAAGAATGACAGGGTGAACTGGGCATGATATTGGACGGGCATGGAAAGGTCGTGCAGTTGACTGAGGCATCGAATCTGCTTGAAGACAGGTTCAACGAGAATGTTGTGCCGTGATTGACGATCCTTTGGGTTATAGTAAAGCTGGGAACATGAAGATAGAAAAGAATGGCGTTGATGGTTCTCGAACGAGATGCAGCAGCACGCCGTCTCTTCGGAGATTTTTATGTGGGCAAATGCATAGCGTCAAGTAAGTGACCCTTTCGATTCAACTAGGATTTTCTATAAAATGTATATGTTTATGTATTGATAAAAAGTGGCGTTTATCAGCATTGACCGTTTTAATCATGTTTAGTTAGTCTGACTTGATTTGCTAAACAAAGCTTTTAATTGTTTAATTCCCGTCAAAACCGGACCAGCATGTCAATGATATCTTTCTTAGAAACTGAAATGGAACTCGGATTTGAAATGTATTGTATTGACGTTATTGTGAATATTGAACATGTTGAGGGTTATTGAAAGGATGTGAGGATGGTTGAGAATCAATTGATGAGTGATTTTGTTCACGATGAACCCAAAGGGGGTTTTTGGTTTACTCGATTGCTGTGCCCTATATCCACGGGGGAAAGTTGGATTTCGGGCCCTGGTCAACGGGGCTTGTACGTTGATGCACAGTACTGTTGCTCGTGGTTCGCCCATGCGTCCACATAATTTTATCCCGGATGGAGGAGGGATTTCGGGCCCTAGTCAGTGGGGCCTGTACGCTGACCGCAGCATATCGTTTGAGCTAATGTTGCAATCGAACTGGTTGTCATGAGTTTTGCGTTAATGATTTCATGCTTCAGTTTTTGGTTTAATGTACTCTATTTTGTTTTACCTGATGATTATCAAATCTATGATTTTTTTAGATATCTTAATGATGCTATAATATAAATGAGTTATTTTCTGACATGCTATGGTCCAGCTAGTTGAATCATTGGTTACTTACTGAGCACGTGGAAGCTCATCCCTTACTTATCATTTCAGGTTGAAAGTAAGGTGATGGTGAGGAGCATAGGAGGAGAAAATTTGGTGCGGAGCTTCGGGGACTGCATGAAATGAGTCGCTAAATATTAGATTTTCTGTTTAGCTTTAGTTGTTGACAATCAGAGTTATGAAAAGTTTTAGTATAAGTGATGTATTCAAATAGAAATATGATAGTGTAATTAATGTTTTGGAGAAGTTTTAATTTCCGCTGCAGCACATGTTGGTTTTAAGCGAGTAAGGCCTGGCAGAGCCCTCGGTTGGAGTCCATTGGGTCTGCGGCCGGTCACGTGCCTAGCTCGCGGGCCTGCCCGTGGGTTC